>VZTM01036899.1:0-22210 GCA_013400555.1 Jacana jacana
TTCCTAAAAGGGATAGAGCATTACACAATTAGGGTACATCATTTAAAGTAGACAATAAGATAAATGCCTCATTCCAATTACTATATTTAATGTCTTTTTCTCTCAGTATTTAGTTCAAATTACATATGGGCAATTTTTACTGATATCTCTGTATGCACGGAGCAGTGAGAGTCGAAGAATCCTGATGGTTGGACTTGATGATCCCAAGGGTCTCTTCCAACGAAAATGATTCTATGAATCAAATACATGAATTCAAAGTAATCAAAAGTTATAAGGACAATATTAACACTGCACCTTTTAGTACTGGAGTCAGTTCTCAGTTTGAAAAAAATAGAGCATTTTTTGTTATGCCAACTTAATCCTTGAACTGCCCAGTACACAACTCCTTGCACTTCTAAAACAACCAGTAATTATTACAATAGTTGAAAAATGGACACTAATTGAGTTTGCATGCAACGCTTTTGTCATCAGGTACTACATAGCATCAAAACGTGAATTCTGTACTGAAGTCAAGTATGACAAAGGCAAATCAGTTAAGGAATTCTTTTTAAACAGTGCTAGAACATAAAAAAAGATTAACATCAGACTTTTCTAAGCAGCTTTCTGCAGCATTTTTCCATCTCCACTAATAGCCATACCTTTACCAAAAAAAAACCTGTTCTGTGTACAGGAGACACACCTCCAGTACAAAATAGTGTCCTTCAAAAACAAAAACATTTGTGTCTATGAGGAAAACAAAGCTAGTCAAAAGAATCTAACATGCAGACATAATTTATTCTCACTGATAGGAAATAATATAAACATTAAGTAATTTTTCGTGTTTTCAGAGAAATTTACTTACAGACTTTGAAGCAGTGCTAATGTATTGCATCACCATTTCTTTTTTGGTATTAAAATCCTTTTCTCTCAATGGCATCTTTTTGTCTTCATTTAAATTCATATCTTCCTAGAATAAGAGGAAAAAAAAAAAAGAAGGGGTAAAAAGTTTTAGACATCATCCAGCAACACAATTATTTAAGAAGAAGAGACTGATTTTCAAAAACAAAAAACAAAAATATGAACCTGAGCAACTGAAAGCTGTTTTACAACCAACTTTCCATCACTTAGTTGTTACTCAAAACCACAGAAATCTTTGTCCATCTTCCCTAGCAACTCAGACTGAGAAAAACAGTCAACTATGCCAGGATAAACAAGTGCATCACAACCATTACTAGCATAATCTCTTCTTAGAAATCACTTTGTTTCACACTAAACTACAGAAAAGCATTATTTAACACTTCCTAAAACATTTCTAAGCGTACTCAAACTGGTCTCTTCAAACAATCTTTTTAAAGATATATCCATTTGTTCCATAATTCTGTTCCTCAGTTCCAAAATACTTAAGTCTGGACAGTGGAATCTGCTTTGCCCTAAGAGTAGCTCACAAAATAATATTCACCTTTGCAATAGGCAGGGACCAAATTCTTGGTGATTTGATCATTTAATCAACACCTTCAACAGTTATCACAACTCCATCACAATTCATTCATTCCAACAGAAACCCAGAGGTCAAAAAAGAGCACAGGCAGTAGAACCACATTAAAAGCCACACAGCAGCTACTAATTGACATTTCTGACACAGGGACTTACACTGTTCCAGCCTAGAGATACTCTGATCATTGTAATCAGCTCCACATCTGTTTGAAATGACATTTCCTACCATGCTGGAGGTAAAACACATACACACACCAAAAAAAAAAAAAAAAAAGCTTTACAAAAGGCACACACACAAGTAGGGCATTACTATAGACAGCCAAGCTTAGCAAGCATCACTGCAGTTAGTTTCATCTGACATGAGGTGAATCCCCACCACCTCTGGAAGAAGCAATGCTACAAGATGAGTGGGTAAGCATCTTCATACCAGAGCTATTTCACCTAGTCAGAAATCCAAGATAAACAGCAAGTAAACTCATAACCTTACAATTTTAAGGAAAAAAACCCAAACCCTAAACTCCAAAACTTTATACCATGCTGAAACTTAGATTTCCTGGTCTTTTGCTAGTTTTCGTATAGAATAGGATTAAATCAAGCAGAGTTCCAAAAAATATTTAGAGCTTTGTGTAAAGCCAAGCAGCGAGAAAACGTCATAGTAAATGCTTCATCCCTTAAGCTGAACTTCTTCAAAGTAGAATTAGGGTAATTCTGTGCAGACTCTGGATGTTTCCCTCCACAATTGTTGTTACTGTTTTTTTTTCAGAAGAGAGTTCTTTCACAGAAAAGTTCCTCACTTCAGCCTAGTATGAATTTAGATTATTAGTTATTCTTTGTTAAATCAGTATTTTTGTTATTCATTCCATACTATATAGTGGTTTTATGGTATCAGATTTGTATACTTCATACTATCAGTATTTGATGGTTTCAGTATCAAACAAGTAAATTCTAGCAATGCATAACAGCAACACATTCCTGAATACTCTGAAAGTTGCCTTATACCAAATCACACATCAGGGACACTGTCCTTGAAGATCGTGCTGCATTTTCTATGTTTTCTTGAATGAAAGCAAAGCACAAAACTACTATGATTTCCTTAGTGATGGGAAACCCACTGTGATCCAAATATGCTGCATGGACTCAAATATCCATACTAAAATAAAAATAATAAATAATAAAAATCCATAGGCTTAAATACACATACATTAAAAAGACTGTTGGAATCATATACCGTATGCAAAGAGATCATTTTCTTCCACGACACAAAAAGCTGAAATATTTTTTGTCATGTGTATCCACCATTTGGGACAAATGTGAGATATTTAAAGTTACCTGTCTTTATCAAAGCTCACAAAACTCACTCCAGCTTTTCTAAGATGAGAAGGAACACATAACCAACCACAAAAAAGTAGTGTCTTTAGGATTTCAAAAATCAAAACCCTAGAGTAATCACAAAAAATACAACTTTATATCCTCAAGTACTCTCTCAAAAAACTTTTATGCCTTATCCAAGACATTTCCTTAGCTTAAAAATAGGGGGAAGGGAGAGGAAGGAATCAAAATCAAGTCAGATTGCTAAAACCACTACACTATTAGTATTCCCTCAAGCCTTTCATCCGTTATGTTTTTACAGCTATTTCTCATTTTCCATAATATTTCCATTTAATGAATTACCTTCTATTAAATGCACAACAACATATTTATGACTATTCTTATTACCAGGAAACACATCTGTTGAGATACGCATATGACAGCCCATACTGAACTTACTAAAAATCAAGTCCAGCTTGACATTACCAGGTAATTTATTTTTTTATTTTTCTGCAAGCTCCAATAAATGTCTTTGGCATGCTGTGTTTCCTTTCCACAGGGATACAACGGTATAGCAATACTGGCTTCGAATGAAAATACAATTTACATGTATATTTAATAAAGGTAGCTGTATTTCATTTATTACTTGAATTGTATTTTTAAAACCTACATAAACAGAAATGCAAAAGCACTGAAACCACCAAAGTACTCCGTTTTTAAGTCACACAAAGGTATATGACTAGGTCTTTCTTGATGTTTTCTGAGAGTTATCACATCTTCAGTACCTTGCCTGCAATATATCACACATTGCTTTTTTATAGTAACATTGAAATACGTGTATATCCTACCTAAGGGTGAGGGAAAACAAACAAACAAAAACTTTTCACATTAGCCTGTAGCTACTGCAAAGTTCATTCTTCTGTTTAAAGCAGTTTTGCACTTTCAAGACTTGTTGTTTTATGTTTTCTAAAAAATAATTTTTGAACTCAAATAACAACCAGAAAACAAATGGGTTGTTTTTCCTGGGGGAGAGGGACAAACAAACAAAAATCTAACTTCTAGTCACATTTAAAAAAAAGAAAGAAGGTAGTAAGAAACACCTATCAGTATATTCCATGTAACAGCTGTCTGTCTGCATGTGCAGTGAAATAACTTCCTTGTCGTTGTTTTTAACAAATAAAGCATCATTAAAGCAATTGATTTATACAGATTAGAAACATCCAGTGGTACTTGGGGCACATCAGATGTGGCTTTATAAAATACTTCAACCCCTTCCTTTTACTTCTTAAATAATTTGAAGTCATTTTATCGGTGAGCAATAATTCTTTGGAAAATCAGAATAAGTTATTTCACATTCTATTTTCCTAGTAGTATTAAAAGAAATGGAAGGAGCTAAATGACAGTTAATTACTAGCTTTAATTGTGTGGTTTTATGAACTCTTTCGTAATTTTTGCCATCAAGACCACACAGGATGCCACTGAACAAAAGATTGGGAGAAGAAATTTTAGGGCCACAAAGGTGATCAGAGGGCTGAAGCACCTCTCCTGTGAAAACAAGCTGAGAGAATCGGGGTTGTTGAGCCTGGAGAAGGCTCCGAGGAGACCTTAGAGCATCCTTCCAGTACCTAATGGGGGCCTACAAGAAAGATGAGGAGGGACTCTTTATCAGGGACCATGGTGACAGGACAAAGGATAATGGTTTTAAATTGAAAGAGGATAGTTGTAGATTTAGATTAGATATTAGAAAGAAAATCTTTACTGTGAAGGTGGTGAAGCACTGGAACAGGTTGCCCAAAGAAGCTGTGATTGCCCCATCCCTGGGAGTGTTCAAGGCCAGGCCGGATGGGGCTTTGAGTAACCTGCTCTAGTGGGAGGTACAACTGCCCATGGCAGGGGAGTTTGGGGGTTTGACCTAGATGATCTTTAAGGTCCCTTCCAAACCAAACCATTCTATTATTCTAAGGAAGAGGTATGCATCCATGATAAACCAAAGTATAATGTAAGGCATCCAGTGAAACTACAGAATTTAGAAACCGCTCTCTTCAGTACTAACCAATAGACTATTTTTATTTTGTGCAAAAATAGCTCTAAAAGCTTGGCTGCAATATCCAAAATGTTCACCACCCCACCCTGCCAAACCACTTAATTTGATCAGAAGAGCAAACTAGAGGCTACAATATATAATTAGCTATGTAATCTTCTGTGACTAAACTAGTTTTATTCCAGTCCATTCAAGTGTGGATAATTTGAAGAATCCTTTCTGTATTACATGTTATAGCTAAAATAACACTGATAAAGTAGTTTATCAAAGACAGTTTAAGTGCTTTGTTATTCAACGAAACTAGGGAAATATTCAAACTATCCAGGATGTAATCATTATTTTAATGTATTTTTGCAAAGCAGTTATAAAATTGGAATTAATTGCTTGAGGTGAGGACACGTGGCCCGAAGCACTTCTGTTTACCTAAACACACAGTAGTATGTTTCTGAGGACTTACTGAAAGTTTTCATTTTTTATGACAAAGCATCAACATCAGATACTATCCTATACCAGAAGCTCTGTGGGACGGTAGAGAAATGCAACCTATGCTTAATATAGCAGAGGGTGTGCAGAGAGGCAAATCTTCAAGTTTTATACAAAAACCTCTCCCATTTCCTAACATTAGAGCGAGTAGTATTCACAGTAAAATTTCTTAACAGAAGTAAAATATCCTAGACACTGAGGAATACCAAGAAAAACAGACCATGTGAGAACAAGTACAAATAGAAAAGTTGGTAGCACAGTAAATCAGTCTACCCCTTCATCAACTTTACCATGAAAATGCTGAATTCTATCTCTCAGTCACAGCTCTCATCAGTTCTACAAAAGCAACCTCAAAACTATATTAAATTTATTGATTACTAGGAGTAAGAAATTTTATAAAGATACTTCTTTCACAGCACATGCTACCCCAGTCACTGGTAGTCATTCAAGAGTTACTTACTACTTAATGTGAGGTAAAGAAAGAAATAATAATCTAGGCATCTCCTTGTTAATGTCCTCCTGTGCTCTTCAGATCGCGGTCACTCTCTTCTTTCCTGGCCATTCCATGTCTAGTTTCAATTGCCCAAAACGTCATCATCATCATGACAAAAAACCTCAACCTACTGAGATGCCACCAATGAATGCCATATGACCTTTCCAGCAAGTGGCTGTTCTTTTCTAGCGCAGGAATGATGACAGCTAAGAAGGAAGCATATTGGAGACTGCATGTACAGACAAATGCTCCTTTGGAGGCAAGAACCTTAGGTCTCCTTTTGTGCAAGAGCCACATCGCATATAAATTCAGAATAAAACCCTGCTGTGACATCCAAAAGCATAAGACCCCTTTGTAAAAGTTGCAGGTCATCTTGAAAGAAAGCAAGTTTCCCCATTTCTTGTTCCTCCTCAAAATCTGTTGCTTAATCTCACTTCTAGTGATCAGAAACCTTTAATTTCCATTTTAAAATATTTGGAGCAAAATATCGTCAAACTAATTCAAAGGCTTTGTCCCCTGGGAAACACCCTAAAAACCCACATAATTATAACACTATTGACAATTCAGGTAAGTAACAGAACACAGGTATGAAAGAAAGCTCCACCTGTCAGCCACATTGCCATTATTTAAGTAAAAGAAATCAAGGTAAGATTCTTACCATCATTTTTTCAAACAGCGCTATGATCTCTCTTTCCGACAGAGGTTTTGGACCAAAATCCTCCGGATCCACAGATGCGGATGACAAGTCTGTAGAATGCGACTGCTTCACATGCAGCAGAGGAGGTCTTTCCTTTTTACTGCCTGGAATTCTTATACTGGCAAATCTGTCCAACTGAAAACAGAAAAAGTAGAACACATCACATGCTGCTTCCGTTCTACCTAACTGTATTACAGATGGGTGATTTTGGAAGCTAAACACCCTCACTTTTCTGCGGTAACTTGCCTGTCATTTAACTGTCTTATTTTAAAGGGTTTTCCTAAAGATACATATAACACTCGGTTGCTTCAGCACTCGAGTTAACAGACCAAAATCCCATTACATTGTGGAGAAATCATGCAGAACATGAGAATTTTATAGAAAGTTTGGAGGAAAAAGATATCTACAAAACCAACTTATGAAGAATTCTTCCCAACCATTACATGTAAAATATGAAAAAGCAGGGTTTTTTACCAAAAGCATAGTGTTTAAATGTTTTTGTTACCCAAACAGCTATACTCCTGACGTGGTAATAGAATATAAAGATATGCAAGAAGGCAAGTTAGCATAACCAAGACACTGTCCTATTGTTGGGTTTCTTTTAATGTTAGCCAAAATTTAGTGCCTTTTTATGCTCCAATTATTTACAAATTCATTTAGGAGAAGCATAAAAAACACTCCTTTCTTTAATAAAGTTAAGTAGGATACACTTATGCTTTCATGAATAATCCTTAGGACTTATCATCAACACAAGAAAACCACTCTGACTTTATCCTTTCAAAAAGCCCCAAGAAATTCTCTGGAAAAGTGGTTTGGCTCATGGAGTTTTTTTACTGGTTAGATATTTATCAACTTTTCAACGAAGACAGGGAAATTTTAAACATTTTCACTGTTAGAGCATGTGCATTTTAATGTATATGGGTAAGGACCAAGAGAACACAAAAGCAGCTGACATACTCAATGAGATGTGCTAAATATTAAATCATCTTTGTAGCAGCCTTTTGAACAGATGCAAACAGTAATATTACACTTGTCAACACAGAAGAAAGTTACAGTAGCATTTGATGTGTAAGAGATTTTGGACAAGATTTCCACCATATCAATAGACTTACATCTTTGAAATATTATGCAAAAATATTCTGAGGCTTCAATGTATCTTGAAGATAAGTATCTTGAGATATGACTTAATAAGTACATCAAAGTTACTAAACTAAATGACAAGAAAAGTTATTATAGCGCCTGTGGAATTAAGATCAGAGAGAGCAAAGAAAATTAGTAGCAAAAATTGGGTACAAGTGTTCTACTCTACTCAGAGCAAGAACTGACTATTAGACATCCATGAAGACGTTTGGAGGAAAACCAAAAAGACTTTAATTCTTCCTGTTCAAAATTGAAAGGGAACAGTTTTTGGAACACAGAATTAGATTGTAAGCCACTCACAAACAGATGGTTGTATAACATGCAAAAGCAGAAAATTAATATAGCATAAACATAAAAGAGCTCAGCATGGATGATGGGGCCCTTCAGTGTCACATCAAACCGGCAGGCAATGAGGAAAGCGCACTCTACATGGATAATTACATAGGCAAGACCCAGGAAGAAATAGAATGCAACAAAAGCAAAAGGGAGGGTATCATCATTGGAACTGAAATACAGAGTCATCAGTGGCAAAAAACACCTTGCATCTTGACCAGACAGCAATTTTCCTTCCTGTTTTTGAAATCAGAAGACAATGGCAAACAAAGGAGGATGAAGCCAGCTTGCAAACTGCAGTGACTAGACTGGAATTTTAACAAAAAATAAATTTAAAAAATCATATTATGAGATTTTTCTCCTCAAACACAGAGCTTTCATGGAGCACTGATGAAAGGCAGCACACCCACTCCAAAGAATGAGTGAGCCAGTAGCTTCCCTGTACTTCACTGTTCCCTATCAAGCCCGTAACCTAAGATGCAAACCATTATATTTGAAGGCTCTTCATATGCAGAATTTAACCAGGAACACAGGCAAGACACTTTGGCTGAAATAAGAGAATTCAGCCCATGGTTTCATCAGCAGAGAATTCATTAAATTAGGCTTAAGAGAAATGTGCCCTTACACCCTTTACCTATACCTCCTGAAAGATCTCAGCCCCTTCCTTACAGTCCATGTTGCCCAAATGTCCTTTCTTCCTCTGCTCTACACAGCAGCAGCAATAGCAGTTCTGGCCAGGCAGAACCACCCGTCTCTGCCATGAGTCCCAGAGCTCCTCTTGCTCCCCTGGGAACAGGCTGCACCAATCCAGGGATGAGGACCAGTTCATCCTTGAAAAAGTATATTTCACTTCCTTTCACTTGTTCACATTTTTATTTTAAGCTTTGTTTTTAAGCTCCTCTTGAATGTGTACAGTAGATGTTTTGCAACATCACAGAATAGGTTATAATGTTCATATTCCACGTATTCACGAAATTCTATACCAATTGTTCTAGAGGGGGGGAGCTCCCTCTTAGAATACATTTGATCAGGCAGAACATGTCAGACAAAGTGAGATGCTAGGATTATAAGCACATTTACACATGCTAAACAAATCACTTGATTTAAAACAATGCAGTCTAAAAATAAGATTTCCACATATTAAAAAAAGTAAATTCACAAGACCTGCACACTAGTACAGCATGGGTATTCTACACAGGCTTCTCTTCTGAATTATACATCAATAGTGCTTCAGAAACTTAATACCTCTCAATATTCCATACATGCAAATAATTTCATGGTCCACAGAAAGCCCTATGAAGAAAGAATAGAAATTTCATTGCTTGGTTGTAGAGAAATCTACCAGTGATGCTGCTGGCGATCCAAGTGCATACAGGAGGAAACGGCAAAAATAGAGTTCAATAGTCTTCCACGTTACATAAAAAACCAACATTTTAAATCCGGCTAACCAATGGGGAATATCTAAAGTTAGCTCTGATACAAAAACTGTCGCCACAGTTTAAAGCAGGTTTGACCTCCTATCTTTTCTAAAGATGTCTCTCTGTCTTTTTGTATTTATTTTACTAATAAATACAAACAGATCCATACAGGAACAGTACTTTAGGCCAATAATTTTTTTTTAAAGGGACAAACTTTTCCCCTTAAGGTCTTCACAGGGCCAACACTGAAATTAACCGAAGAATAAACAGTGCTTCATATGGTCTTGATACTCATTATTTCCACAGTAAAGTCTCTCTGAAATTCTCCAAACTAATATCTGTTTTGATTCACTGATGGAACTCAGATTACCCAGAGTTAAAAGTTCAAAGGCAATAAGGAGTNATTATATGATATTGAAAGGAAAAATGAAAGTATCTAAAAAGAAAAGTTAATTCTCCAAAGGAAAAGAAAAAAACATTGAAGGTAGGAAAAGTTTCCTATCCAAAGACAAGCCTAATTCTACAAATAATGCAGACAGACTTCTCTTTTATTAGCAAAAACTAACCAAGACAGTCCTAAGTTTTTTTCTGGTCAAAAGGCAGGGGGTTTAGTCTGGTTGGTTTTGTTTCTTTTTAAGGTGGGAGAGAAAAGAAAGAGTAGGGAAAAGATAAACAAAAATTAACTAGGCCAGAGAAAGCTATTGAAGATATCACTCAATTCTCATTCCAAAGACTAGATCGCCCAGCATGAAAGGAATGAGGAACCTTTTCTCATAAACTTCAATTTAAAGCAATGATGTGTTTGCATATATTTTACCTTTTATGTCTTTATGCCTCCTACCACCAGAGACTGGAACATCTACAAAGCCATATTCTTTATTCTACCAGTTNCCCTTAAGGTCTTCACAGGGCCAACACTGAAATTAACCGAAGAATAAACAGTGCTTCATATGGTCTTGATACTCATTATTTCCACAGTAAAGTCTCTCTGAAATTCTCCAAACTAATATCTGTTTTGATTCACTGATGGAACTCAGATTACCCAGAGTTAAAAGTTCAAAGGCAATAAGGAGTGAGAAGAGAATAAGACTGCAGTTAAACACTTCTGGGCACTCAAAGGAGAAAGCTAGATTTTTGGTTTTAATACACTAAAATAAGTAACATGGAATCTCTGACCAGGTCATTATTTCAAACAATGATCTAATTTCTATCATAGCACAGTGTTACCACAGATAAGGAAAACTATAATACAGACACATAACAAAAAGAAACAATAGCAAGATAATTAAATATAGAGTACAAAAATACTGCAGAAATATTAATTAAAAATATTATCTTCCAAATTGTTAAAAAAAAAAAGCCTTAAGTTTAAAAATTATATGATATTGAAAGGAAAAATGAAAGTATCTAAAAAGAAAAGTTAATTCTCCAAAGGAAAAGAAAAAAACATTGAAGGTAGGAAAAGTTTCCTATCCAAAGACAAGCCTAATTCTACAAATAATGCAGACAGACTTCTCTTTTATTAGCAAAAACTAACCAAGACAGTCCTAAGTTTTTTTCTGGTCAAAAGGCAGGGGGTTTAGTCTGGTTGGTTTTGTTTCTTTTTAAGGTGGGAGAGAAAAGAAAGAGTAGGGAAAAGATAAACAAAAATTAACTAGGCCAGAGAAGCCATATTCTTTATTCTACCAGTTTGCATTCTTCACAAAACAGAAAAGGCAAGGCAACTGAAAGAAAATCTGAACATCAGAACTGGAAGACAGTGAAAAGTAACCCATGGTCAATACATGAACACGGGTTACCATGAAACAGCTTTTCTTTAGTGTATTACAATTATCAGCTTGAAGGTTCTCAAGGAGCCTTCTCTATCACAGTAGAAGTAAAAACTCTACTAGGGCTCCCCTTTCACTGTAATAGAGTTTAAAGTGTCTTACAGTAGCACTTCTTCCACTGCTCTGCTCTATCACAAACCTCTGTGAAACTACAGCTTCAAAAGCATGGCCAACAAGCCCTACTGACAAGCCCTAGTAGTGTATGAGGTGCAAAGCAAGTTACTGTATCTACACAGTAACAGTGTGGCTGCATCCACGCAGGGAAAAGTTTTCTCAAAAATCCCTTAGCAGACAAGATACGTGAATGAATGATGAAGTTCTCCTGCGACTTCATAAAAAAATGGTGCAGGCAGTGCCAAAGAGATCTGAACTGTGCTTCTTTTATTACTAGTCGTACAAGAAAACGTGACTGACCACTTATTTCTAAGTTGGTATTGTTAGAGCAATATTCAAATCTCATAGGGATTTATTTTCTGATTAATATTTTTAAACACAACCACAGTAAAGAAATTACACGAGAGAAAGCAACTGAAGCAGGTAGGACATATCTGAAGTCTCCTCCAACACTCATTATCTCTATGAAAGGCAAGAGAACAGGATATGCACGCAGCCGGATCAAGACTAAAGGAAAAGACTGTCTCTTAAGTCTATATGCTAAAAAGTTCCTGTGCACATAAAAAAAGAGCACAGAAAGAATAGTGGGTGGTAGAACCCAAATAATACTTCTACCTGTCTCACCCCAAACTCAACACAGGAACCATTAGCCCACCAAAGGCTTATCTCCACAAGCCCAGATGAACACAGAGCCATAACAGTAAGTGGAAGAAACACAAATTATTGATACAGAGGAAGGGACACGCTGTCCAGGCTCCTCCCAAGGCTATCCCAGCAAAGCCCTGTGGTTCGGGTCTGACACCCACCCCATGTGTCAACATGATCAGCTCTCCAGTGCATCTATCAGACCAAGGAGTGTTAGCGCTTAGGGGTATAAGACACGTTAGGGGATGAAGGGGAAAAACATTTTGGGATTGTGTTTATTTTGTAGTGCTTGAGGGACATAAGTAAAAATTATAGATTTCAGTGATTTGGAGAGTACCAAGCATGGGAAAATTAGAAGATGAACAGGGCCAGTTGCGTGTAAATACTTGGCTAGTTAGGATACTCGTCTAGCCACGCCCTGTAGCCAACCAGCACAGCATGTCCTGTCTTAGGAAATTTTATTTCTAACTATTTTCTCAAGTGAGATGCTCTACCTAGTGTGCACATGTATGTATGGAGGCCCATGTGTAAGCAACAAGATCAAACCGTGAGTCATAGGGATCAGCTAGAGAGACCTGAGCGAGTGAACTTAAGTACCAGCAACTTGAGTAGGACCTCAGTTGTGTCCATGGTGCTGGCAAACAGAATGAGTGAGTGATCACCAGCAACTATCAAGCTGGACTAGCCAGTGAGAAGGTGAAGTGGCCTGGGAGCAGAGGAATATGTATCTTTAATTGGACAGGAGGAGCTGGCTAGAAGAGAGATAAGGGAAGTTCTGGACAGCTGCCAGAGAGACCACAGGACCAGGGGTGCGGGGAGCTGCCCACTGGAAAATGCACCTGGGTCTGTGTCTAACATGTAGATGACACTGAGGGTGTTTACTTCTACAGGGGTGAGGAGAAACCCGGCCAACTGACAGAGATTTTTGTTTGTGTGCACACATCTGTGTTTCTAAACTCAAGGCCACAGAGGAGTTGTTTATGAGAGGGACCAGGGTAGACCCATCAGCTGCCAAAGACCTCTATGCGTGTGTGTGCGTGTGTGTGTGTGTGCGTGTGCGTGTGCGTGCCCATGCACATATGTGACTCTCAGCAAGGAGGTCTGTATCAGCAACTGGATTGAGCCTGCAGCCTCAGCGTCTCATGTGATCCAAGTGTCAGCCACAGAGAAGTCTGGGATCTGGGGGCCAGACCAGGTAGTGAGCTTGTGAACCTGCCTACTGAAGGGGTTCATACTGTACATGTTTCCTATTAATGGATCTTCATCCTCATCAGCCAAAGAGGGTACCAGGATGACTGACGCCCATGGTGCTGTTTGTGTTGATCTGTGTGGTCTGCCATGCATATACATCCATGTTGCATATATGTACTCATGCAGGTGCCTCAGCCTCACTATTGGTTAGACCCGGAGAACATGGAGCTACAGCAACCTCACTTCTGCTGGGTTACAGGATTCCTTTTTCCCCTTACATTTTCCTTCCCTCACAGAATGAAGGACTTATTTTTAACCCATAGGGCTCACACGTTCATAGCCACCTTGCCAGTAAGATCGCATTCTCTCAGCATAGGAACAATTCTGCTACTTTAATTACTAGTACCATTCATAGACCCTTAAGATCATCTAGTTCAAACAAGCTTAAAACCCACAAACTTGCTATCAAGCATTATACATAGATCTTTTCCACTGTTTGAAACTATTAATGGTATTCTAGATGTTCTGAAAATATATAGAAATGTATGTTACATAGTACTAAGGAAAGAGATCAACTTACAAGTCTAGATAAGCAGCATTCACCTTCTCAGAGCTGATTTCAGACTGAATTCAAATCGAGTACCAGAATTTGAATCACTGATAGCAAGAAAAATAGTTGTAAGAGCCAAAATGAAGCAACCATCACAGGATGAATGGGCGAAGTTTTATTTGGTTCTTATTCATAAGATACTATTCCACTGAGAGGCTGTGAAACAAAGGGTTTTGTGCACACACCATGGACCTGAAAATCAAAGTTACAAAAAGATCCACAATAAAAACCTTCTGGCTCATCACACTTTCTGATCAGGTCCCTAGAAAGCACATTTATTTGTGCTCTCATTTTGATCTCAGTGGAGACTTCTGATACCATTCTCTGTAAGACTGTAGCATATATTGAACTTACACACTTGATAACCCAGGAATCAGTGGATTGGTTATTGCTAGACTAATTGCTGGCTCAACACCTTATCAACACCTAACAGAGCTGCTATGCATGCAGGAATTAGATATTGCTTTCCTGCTGTCTTGCCTTCCTCCTGTGCATGTTGCATGTTGTCCTTCCCCCCACCACCACCACCTTAATTAACACATTAGGTCATCTATTGCTACATTAAGAAATCCCTCAAAAAATAAAATCCAACACGTACATGTGTAACCACATTCAGAATCACTGAAAGAATTCCCTACTTCTGCCAGTCCTTCACTCCGGCTGTGATTGACTACCTTTCTCGGGAACAGAGGACAGCCAGTCAGATCAGACTGGGACATCTATCCATGGAAAAACCTGATGGCATCAGCTACTACTGAGGGAACAAGACTTGCTAAGGGGATCACCATAGGACTACTCAGCTTTAAGGCTGTTAACAACTGGAGGTCAGGTTTAACACAAAACTGACATATGCAGTATGCTTTGTCAGCCAATAAAATCAGTACTGTTCTTGCAAAAACAGATGCTCTATTTAAAAGCAAAATTTTAATTGCTTTATATTGTTGAATTTTAAATAAATGTAAAAACCAAATATCACAATAAATTCTCCATCCTATTTTACTTCAAGTTATTGTTGGAACCATCAAAACTGTGGTGTTTACACTCATTTTCCACTTAACCAAACAATTTAGGTTGAAGGTGATTAACCATTTGCAGATGATAACTCCTAGAATAACCCAAACAGGTGAAAAAAGCTATTTTTGTGAGCAATGCATTCTCTGCTTTGAGAATGCTCTGGGAATCGGCAAGGGAAGCTGAATTGATTTGTGTGGCTGGTCTTATTTATGATCACAGACAGGAACTGGGTAGGCAATAAGGACAGTGTTTTAGCAGCAGAGTTCACCTACATCAAGGACAGAAGCTCAGAAGCTTACATTATTTGGGCCTTACTTTTCTTTACCACTTCCAGACTGAAGACCTCTCACCCAAACAGGCAATGGAACAATAAGAACAACACGAAACAAATATATATATATATACAGTAGGAGTTCTTTGTAGAGCAACTTGCAACTTCCATCAGTGTTTAATGAGGTGTTTACTGAGATACCAACTTTCACAATCCGAAGTATCAGCACAACTTAACAACAGCCATTTGTTGTATACAGCTGAGATTTGTAAAATGAGACTACAATTTATTTTTTACTTTGCTTATAAAGTGTGTTTCCTATTGCCCATATCTGGAGCAAAAGCTTGCGTGCAACTTCTTGTAGATCTCAAGTTCGAAGTTACCACACATGCTCTCTGCATTTCTAGCCAAGAGGATTTTATCTAAAAAAAGGGATGCTAACCATAATTAAAGTGGTGGACCTAACCCAGTGTCTCATCACTGGCTGAGCAATCTAAATTTTAAGTACACAAGGACTATAAACATAAGGTATATTTCTTTATAAGCACTGTTTAGACTATATTTACTGCAGTTATGGGACCTCAGCATTTAGAGAAAAAAAATAGCGGCTGTACCAAATTAGCAGGTAGCAGATGGAAGAATCAGTTAGGTTGATGCAAGATAGGAAAGTGAACTTGTCACAACACACAGCAAAAGGAGTTTACAGCTGAAACAGTATCTGAATTCATGAAAAAAAAAAAAAGTCTTCAAAGAATTCACAAAAAAGTTATCCCTTTTCAAGTTAAGCAGCAGCACAGTACAGTAGCTTTACCATGGAAGATATACTTCATGACATACTGAAAAAGAAAATCAAGGACTGAAGTTCCATCAGTCACCACAGTCTTCGATTCCTTGATTTTTCCTTTCTTTTTCACTCCTGGAGATAGGGCTTATCAGATTAGATATGACACACATCAGTCTGGACCCAAGCTAACATACTGACTCATCAGCTACACCACACCATGTGGATCTGAGATTTCTGGCTCTAGCTCTGTGATCCCTGCACTTTGATTTAGCACAAAGAACAATGACACCTGGAACACGTAAAGCATATAAATCAAGTCATGCAAACTCCTCTCACACTAAGGTTGAAGCCATCAGATTTGATGCCCTTGAAACAAGAGTAAGAACCACTACTGCATCTCTTCATATTCCGTTTCTCCAGTTGTACAAAGTGCATCAAAATTACACCGATTTCATAAAACAGAGATGGTAAAATATTATCCCGTTACCATCCCAAAGCCCTGGGATGTTTCTAGAGAAGAAAACTCCTTTCAAGGCTCCAGATCAAAATGCTACAAAGTAACAATCTGTTTTCCATCTTTGTTTTTTTTTCCACAGGAACAGCAACCCTTCCAGACAAGACAAGCTTTACGGAGTATGTATTGCTAGAGGATCTCACTGAACTATAGGAAAATTTTATTCTAGAAGAGTAGGCAGCCCAGTACCAGAGAAAAGTCCTGACTACACAAAATACATTGTTTGCTACAAGTGAGATAGCGCTATTTCTGATGCTTAATTATGAAGAGACAGGATTACAGAGAATTGTTCTGGCTTAGTCTAACCTGCATTACCAGAAGTACTCAAATCTGCTTTTTTCCCACTCCCACTCTCATGAAGAACACATATATGCACTATCAAAACACCGATGATGCTCCCTAGGCACAATTTTTTAGGAGATTCTGATACGAAACATACAGATACACAACCTTCCCTTCCTGGCTGAGGGTGTAAAGAGCATTGCTTGTAACTTTGCTCTTTCTCTAGGTGTCCTCACTCTGCCTTTCAGATCTGTAGGACAAATCTCTGCCACCCTCAATTTTCAAGTTCACATGTTTTTGACTGCCCGCTATTTATATACTCAGTAAACCCAATTTCACATCTGAAAAGTCTGCTCAAGTACTACATCACAGCTCAATCTCCCAGACATTTTGCCAGTCATTTCAGTCACAGAAGCCATCAGCTCAATCACTGTATGCTCTAACACCCTCATGTAGACGAAAGACAAAGAATAAGTAGAATATTAACAATATAAGAAGGAGAATGCAAAGCTGAAAAAATCCCGTCTTCATTTGCAATAATTATTATTCATAGTGGATGGGGAACACATGGGAGAATACAGGTTGCATCAATATATTTCAGTATCTTTGGAAGTAAAAGCAAATCCCCATTTCCCCCTCACTTCACAGAAGATCAAAGAAGTTATTTCCAATGATTCTGAGTCAAAGACCCCTTAACATCTTTTTCTTCCTCAAAGCCCCACAAGATCAAAAAATAAAAAATTATATTCTTTCTTTGACAGTCAAATTGCACTACAAGATTAAGTCCTTACTCTATGAGAAATTCCACTGGTAGCAGTAGAGCTTCTAGTAAGAGAAAGACCTGAATAAACCAAGATATGCCGAATCCCTTTCATTAAATGACTTCTTATTCCTAATTCACTCAATCTCCTGGAGATGATTTTACCTTTCTTGAGGGCAAAACATTTAACTAATGTTAGAAAATTAAAAGTTACAGAGTTTAGGCCTGTGCACAGTCACATCTTCAACACAGAGGACGTATTTCACTCTGAATCCTGTATGAAGCCTTTATCTTTATAGCAATTGCTATGAAATCAGTCAACATAAATTTGTTGTAAGGTATTTTGGTATAAATTTCAACTTTATCTACATAAACTAGACAAAAATTTTAAGAAAATTCTGTTAATAAGCAAGCTTTTTAATCTTTGTGAACCTTATAAATAATTTGTTGTAACCTGGAGTACTTGAGATAGATAACAGGCTTGCTTTGACAGTGATCTTGCAGGTAGGTAACTCTCAGACACCTCCTTGCCGCTCCTCTGCAGAATGAAATTCCTGTATTCATAGTTTGTGAACAACCAAGATAAAAGCAGCGTGTGTTGATAATGTTAAAAAAAAAAATTAAAGTATGTTTCTTAACAGGGATTTAGCACTAGAAGTGGACATTTCATCAGCATCTCAGGAATAATCCAACACAATTCCAATACTGAAAAAGCCTTTTAGACTCTCAAAATGTTGCTAACTTACCTAAATTAAAAATAAGTTCCTTATTACCATTATACAGCACTGTATTTGCAAGGAACAGACCGGGAGTAATAAAATATAAATATTTTATAAAGCATAATGCAGCAGAGAGCAAGTTAACATGCAAACCATTGCCCATGAGAAGAAACAAAATATATTATTGCATTGAAAGCTACAAAATCAAATAATCTTAAACCTTTATTTCTTAATCTTCTCTTACTACAGTATTCCCCCTTGTCACAAAAGGAATTTGAAGAAAATACCTTTACAAGTTTTTGTGCTTAGTATGAAGTGTCAGAAACACTCTGGTCTGAGTGACCTTTAAGTTGCCTAGGACTCAGATACTTAGCTATTTCTCAGAGTAAGACACAGAAAGACTGAACCAACAGAAACCTGAAAAGGGACAAAAAGCCTCGCTTAGAAAGCACACTCTTGTTCCAATGTGAGGTTGCAAGTGAACAAAATTTACACTTTGAAAGTGCACACACCTGTAATGTTTGAGATTTGTATTTACAGTTAGCCCTTTACTAAACAGCTGCCATTTCCCTCTAAAAAAAGATATACATATATACATGAAATACATGGACAATTTGGTACAACTTTGCAGGTGACACTTATTTGTGAATGGGCCTACAGGATGCTCCAAGAAATTTAGGAAGCAAGGAAGAATTGTTTGCTACAGAGCTGTCAGGTTCTGCCCTTTTTCCAACAAACACAATAAACCTGCTTAGGGTGGGTACCATTACAAGTTAGACAAATACAATAGGGTAAGGAAAGGAGAAGTGCAACAAGGCAGCAATGTAGCCTCTTGAACAAACAAAACAACCCCACAAGACCAAACAAACAGCAAGATCTAATGGGTCCAGACTATAACCCTTACATGATATTACCAAAATTAAGTTCCAGTTACCAAAAAACTCTTCCTTTGTGAGAACTATGAACATTTCCTCAGATCTCTGAGATAAAGCACAAGGTTATAGAATCAAAGTTGAATTATCAACCCATAGGGTTCAAATTTCTTAGTTATCATTTCCAGCCAATGAAGCTCTACTGAAGAAACAGCAGGTGATTCAAATCAGTTTAGGAATGATAGGTGGAGGCATTATGTTCAACACTACTAACTTTCCATACCTTATCGACAATAACCAGACCACTGGATCCTAAGGTAGGAAAACGCAGTTTCTCAGCCCAAGTGTGTTGCACATTGTTCAACATCAACCCTCTCTACACTTGAGCTCTCAGTTATACACAGAAGTACTTCAGCAAGAACTCTCTGTAGCACTGAAGTCATAACAGCTGATCTTTGGATGCCTACAGAATATTACTACCCGGGGAAAATCAAAGCCTTTGTAGAATGATCCACTTTAAGAAAAACTATGCTTACCTACACAAGATAGTACAGACAATGAAATACGCAACCTCAGCAGCCAGAAAAATAATCTGCTTTGTGATACAGAACCTTGTATGCAAGTCAAGAGAGAGATGTGTGAAAAAGCATCAATGAGTTTTACACGCAACTATTAGTTTGTTAAATGTAGTATTTTAAGTTAGCCATGCAGACTAAACATGCAATCACAGGGATCTCAATACCACATGCAAACTGGCACAATTACCAGTATTAAGCTCATTTACCCATGATTAGAGCACACTTCAAAGCCATCCATAGATTTTTGCTACTTATACTGAGTATGGTACACGTAATTAACAGTTTAGTGAGAGTTTGCCAATTAACTCAAGAATTAAGACAGTTTCTTGTATCAATAAGGTTATTTCTGTTGCATTAGCAATAAGGTTAAGCAATAAGGTTTGCATTAGCAAAGCCAAAGTAAAACTTAGGTTGTCTTACCACATCATCTGTCAGTGTCTTGATATTTAAGTGCTGTAAATCAAACAGGAAACCAGTCACATCACAGTTGTGCAGTTAAAGAAACAACAAAATACCCAAACAAAAAAGCAAGTGTCAGTTATAGTTACTGCTATTCAAAATAAGGTGCAAGTTAAACAGCACAGCACTGAATCACAGCATTTGAAATCAAGTAATAGTTTCTTGGCAAGTTGTATTTCGTTGGCTTACAGTGCACAGCAAGTTCCAGGGGGAATACAATGTAGATTAAATATATATATCTGTAATTTGATCCTTCAAGAAAATCATACCAGAATATCATAAACAAAGCACAACTTTAAACAACTCAGAGCACTGGAAGAGGCGCTCAGAGAGGTGGTGGTGAGGCGAAGTCTCCGTCTCTGGAGACATTCAAAATCCACCCGGACAAGCTCCTGTGCAACCTGCTCTAGGAAGACCTGCTTTGGCAGGGGGGGTGGACTAGATCTCCAGAGCTCCCTTCCAATCCCATATTATTCTGTGAAGTTGTATTTTATTATATATTTTATAGCTAAATATGTTAGAATGGCTGCTCATAATTCAGCTACCAGAATTGCATCTTCTCAAAATGCCTGCGAGGACATCACTAAGAAATCAATCTAGAGACCAGTCTAGAACTCAACAGAAGACAGTTTTGAACTATTGAGGAACTCTCTCTGCCAAGCTGCAACACTCCAACAACTGTTGACTTCTCTCAAGCTACGACTATGTAGCAAGCAGAACATGAAGTTATGAGTAGAAACTGACATGAATATCCATTGACAAACATAGCAAGTGCTAGGACACACAGCTCTTGCACAAAACCAAAGAGCAGCTCTTAAGAATATTGTTGACTAGTGAGTCAGTGTTGCAGGGATCCCATTCATAGCTTTTATGAAGAGACTGAGACCAGATTTGGCCTGGAAGTGGAAAGAATGTGAAGTCGCATACCTAGTGAAATAGACTCTTACCCTATTCTTAGGCTCACCTCACTGCTTAGTGTACAGTAGAGATAGTTATCATGGTTTAGTGATTTTTTTTCTATCAGAGTTAGGTTGCTGGTTGGACTAGATGATTTTAAAGGTCCCTTCCAACCTAGGAAATGTTATGAATCTATTCTATTATTAATGGCTATGAAATTTAAAAAAAAAAACAAAAAACACCAAAACCAAAAACAAAACCAAGCAAGTGAAATGTGAAGAAACACTCAGTAGTCAATGTAAGTTCTATCATCAATCATGAGAAAAAAATTGAGCTGGGTCAGCAGTGAAGTGACAAACCCATTCCCCGTTCTAATAGATGAGGATTTCTAATAAATGAAAATAACAACAAAGTGAAAATATGCCAAACCAGTCAGGAGAATGAAGATCTATATCTCAGTCTTCCCATTGGTGTTTTCCTGCTGCAGGGGTAGATTAGACTTTTGTGCCACGCACCGGGCTTTTATGAGTTATTCTCCCCATTCTGCTAAATAGCTACAAAGACAGCATGAGCATTAATTTGTTATTTGCAAGAGCTCATGACTTCACATTTAGCAAGCTGTTGATATCATACCTCTATCCTTAGGTGATCAAAACTGCAGAAAACACTAACATACTGTTTTAAGCTACAACTTGATAGCAAAGAACGTAAAAATATTTCCTTTTTCATACACACGACTTAAATCATTAAGCCTTAAGCAATGCAGAGATACCATCGTGAAGCTCCTGCAACTTGGTAGAAGGCTAGATAATCTACTCAGTATGAAAATCTGCATTTATATCCTTTTAGGTGGAAATTGGAGATTCATGTCAAAAATCATGTACATTCCAGTGAACAGACACTGGAAGGACAACATCAGGTTCATTTCCTCTTAGGGACAGATGTCAGATATTCTGCAATTGTTCTGATCAAGACACCGTCACTGTCCATGGAATCAAGGTAATATTCTTCAGATTCAGGTTTTGCTCTTCAAAAAAGTCAAAAGTTAATGGAATAGTTCAAGCCAGTGTTGTGCCTTTCAATTAAGCAATGGAATTTACTGTGGTAAAGCATGAAGAGTTTCCCATTTTGTATATCACGACATCACACTGATGCAGCTAAGCTAACTAATTAGTTAAAAAAAGACAACCACGCAACCAATTAAGGACACCATAATGATGTAAGAAACTCAGTATACATATAGGAATCTCCTCAGTTTACTGGCTACCTGCAGTACAAGAGTATA
>VZTM01036899.1:32967-57384 GCA_013400555.1 Jacana jacana
CTGGCCGCCGCCAAGCGCCGGCCAGGAGACCCAGTCACCGCACCTGATGCAGTCTGGACTACATGTCCCAGGGAGCAGCGCGGCCCCCGTCCGCAGAGAGAGACGGGGCTGCCCGAAGGGGCGGAGAGGACCTGTGGCGTCAGTCCGGGCATGGCGTCGGCGCCTGTGATGGATGCTGTATGTGACCCTCCAGGTGCATATGGGCTTTCTTCAGGGTTTGGGGGCGTCTTGCTTTGGGCCCAGGAAATTTTCTTGTTACGTAGCCGCGGCGGCCACGGCCCGGCCTGACAGGACGGTTCCCCTGTCAGCGATCAGCGGCTGAGCCGCCAGATTAACGTGGGAGGGAGTGACATTCTCTGACAGAGCGAGTGAGGTGTGACCTTCCCCCCAGCCAGCTCTACCGGGATCGAACGGCTCTGTGAAAATCAGAAAAGAGAATCATAGGAGGTTTGAGGTTGGAAGTGACCTCTGATTCCAAACCACCTGCCATAAGCAGGGAAACCTTCCAATAGGCCAAGTTGTTAAAAGCTCTAGCCAGCCTGCAGAAGATGAGTAAACCCATCTGTTCTGAGGTAAAATCACCTCCATCTAAGGGGTTAGGATACACCTACACTCCCCTCAGGAGGGTTTTATTTCGTTGCCACCCAGGTCCTGCCTTTTCTGGTAAAGGCCAGGACCTGCTTTGGCCAGGGGGATTGGAGTAGGTGATGTCCAAAGGTCCCTTCCAACCCCTGCCATTTCTGTGATCTGATCACCCCCAGCCAAAGGACAAGGTGGGCCTATCACTGGTTTAGCCTAGGAGGCCGAGTTCCAAAACCTGATTTTGTTAAAAATTCCAGTTCTCTATGTAGAGTCCCTATTTCACAGGCGAAAAATGCTTCATCTATTTCTATAGAAATTTTAGTGTATTCAGAAACCTGACTTTTATATATTTATATATTAAATTTGTTTCTTTTCTAATATTAATATTTTTGTATGCTTTATATAAAAGATACATTTTCATCTCTCTCATACTTTTATAACAGGTATTTTATACCAGTTTGCTGGTACTGGGTTAAGAAAGCAGAATAACACCAGAGAGACATAGGCCCTATTGAAAACAATGGCAGTATTTCCATCGACCTCTTCAGGCAGGATTTTGGTTTGGGACCGACTCAGTCTCTGTGGGAAGAGCTGTTAACTGTACAAGCAAGGCCAAGAGAACAGGCATACCTACATTCTGTATTTGCTTCATGCAAGCTGTTGTTTTCTGTAACGGAAAGACCTCCCAAGACTCTGAGGTTTATGGAGAAATACACAGGTAAATAGAGATTTCATTATGCTGTAGACTAGACAGTTGTATATGCTTTAGAAAGTAATTGAATTCTCATTACTGCAAGCAGTACCTTGCATTTATCTTTATCTTAAATTAACAGCATTTAGAATAATGATGCAAACTGAAGACTTACAGAGAGGAAAATGCATTTCCGAATCTCATTATTAGGTATCATTAAGAAAAGGAACACGAACACTCATATCTCTGACCAGATATTTTCTAAAACAGAACGAGTTTCTTTTTTCTTCTGTTACTCCCTAAGAAGAATGCTCAGGTGTCCGTATTCTTTCTGTCATTTTGCGTTGTCTTGAGTGCAGTGAAAGTAAAATGCTGCCTCCAACAATTGCATTCACTTTTTCCATCTGAGAGGCTTTCACTCCAATGCGATGACGTCAGAAGAATAAAAATCTCAGTCCTTCAGTGTGTCTGACTCAGGCAATGACCTACAAAATGTAACGACTACCACTACATGGAGCTCTAGTGAAATGCAGCAGAATTCAGACTGGACCTTGGTGGGACTTGGGTTTAGCGCTAGGGAGTTGTGGGGCTAAGGAGCTGTAATTATTTGTATACATTAAACTGTTTCTCCCTTGGCACATTTCTATAGATGTTTTGTAAATTTATATTGGAATTCTTTGTGGAGAGTATAATTATCACAACACTGTTTAATGTCATGGTTAATGATTTCCTGGAACATTTGATTAGCAAATTAATCAGCCTATGTATGCGTATGATAAAGCTGTTTAAAAGGACCTCCTAATTGCACCGTGGTAGAACACAATGGCTTGTGCCAATATATCACTTTCAAGGTACTGTATTACAATAATAGAGAAACACTAAGGGGAATAATTTATCAGACAGTTTTGCTAAGCCAAAAGTAAATGTTAGTACTTTTGATCAATTATTATTATTTTATACTACCCCTCTTGTGCTTGTTAGGTGCTTCACAGAGCAAATAGACTGTTCCAGCAGCTTAGTTGGCCAAGATTAATTATGATTAAGGAAGAAATTGTGAGAAAGAAGTCAATCAGTAAAACTATAATTGTGCAGAGATTATACTTAGCATGCATGTTGTCTGGAGCATTGTGCTGGTTTTAGCTGGGACAGAGTTAAATTTCTTCATAGTAGCTTGTATGGGGCTGTGTCTTGGGTTTGTGCTGGAAACAGTGTTAATAACACCAGGATGCTTTAGTTATTGCTGAGCAGTGCTTGCACAGAGTCAAGGCCTTTTCTGCTCTTTGTATTGCCCCAGTGTGTAGGTTTGGGGGTGCACAAGAAGCTGGGAGGGGACACAGCCAGGACAGATGACCACAACAGACCAAAGGGATATTCCGTACCGTGGGACAACGTGCTCAGTATGTAAAGCTGGGAGAAGAAAAAGGAGGGATGTTCTGAGTGATGATGTTCTGTTTTCTTTAGTAACCATTATGTGTGGTGGAGCCTTACTTTCCTGGAGATGGCTGAACACCTGCCTGCTGATGGGCAGCCGTGAATTAATTCCTGGGTTTGCTTTGCTTTTGTTTTGCATGGTTTTTGCTTTACCTATTAATCTGTCTTTATCTCAACCCATAAGTTTTCTCACTTTCACCCTTCCAATTCTCTCCCCCATCCCAGTGGAGGAAAGTGACCAAGTGGCCATGTGGTGCTTAGTTGCAGGCTGGGCTTAGACCACAACAGGCATGCATATAGTTTGGCGATTTTGTATTATTTTTGTTCTGGAAAGAGGATGTTTCAAGTATAAAAATGTGAGACGATGGAAATGGGTAAAGTTAAACAACCTATGGATATTTGTTTCGCAAACTGGCCCTTTGGATTGACTCACTCTTCCCATTCTGTTCCATCTTTTTCTTTTTCTTTTTTTATAAATACATTGTGAATCAGCTTGAAACCAAAAAAAAAAAAAAAAAAAGCAACCAAACCCCTCCTAATATTCATTGTTCCAGGGAGGCAGTTCTTCAAATAAATCCCTGTGCACAGTCTTTACAAGCTGCCTTTTGACTGAGTTGAGGCAGTTTTCATATTTCATTTGGCAACGCCTAGTTCTTGCCCATAAGAAGAAGATAAAACAGTTAATTAACTGTTCTTTAATTAGTTTCATCCTCTTAAACTGTCACATAAAAGTTATGAAGGATTTTATGAGCAATGTTTTTGTGTTTATACAGCAAGCATACAAGTTTAACTGTCTTTATTACTAACACTATTGGAGAATTCTAACAAGCCAAACCTTCCCAGGGAGGTGGTGGAGTCACCCTCCCTNCTTGATGATACCAGGGGGCTCTTCCAACCGAAATGATTCTATGATTCCAGAGCCAGAGTTCTGTGGCTTGGCAGAAGTAAGGCAAATGGCAGATAGACAGGTGTCCCCTTCTTTCTCTCATAAAAAAACACCAAACTGGACATTCTATCCCAAATCTCTCAAACTTGCATAGCTGTTTGTAAGTCATACCAATTGAATATGTATCTTATACCTTTCCTAACATCTTATTCAAACAGTTAATAAAGTAGTTGCATCCAGTTATAGGATGGTCAAACTCATACTGCCGATAAAAATTATATTGGAAGAACATGGCCTGTCTTCATGTCTTACAGACACATTTGATGCTGTTTGATTTTAACAGTTGTATTTCTTGTTGCAACAGCAGTCATTAATAATTTAAATTTCTTACAATATAATATCCTTAAATATAACCTAAGGGTAAGATGTTACTTAATTTTCACAGCATGGATGGTTCACGAAGCCTATTATTCCATTATTAAGATAACGGGTAGATAAAAACTCAAATTGTTCATCTAGTCTAGTCTAGTAAAATTACATTTACTACGGAACCTGGCTGTTAACAAGTTTATCATACTAATAAATGAACAAATTTATGTTACAGTTATGAGAAAATTCATGTTCTGTTCAAATAATAAAGTTTTATTGAAGAAAATTTACTATGTTTTTTTTCTGTAAAACAAACAACTAGAACTCTAGTGGCTTTTTGGATTTCATTTGATTGTCACTTAGGCAAGTATGCAACTACACTTGTATGTGCCATCTCTGCTATCTGTTTGAGGCATAGGCTGGGAAAAATGAACATTCATAGCTAGAAGTCTGTGCTGGCAGAAAAAGGAAGCAATTAGAAATTTGTACCCTAATAAGACACTGGCCTGAAGCTCTTAGAAGGGAGAAAGCTACCAGACATTTTCTGATGTACAGCTATAGTTATGCACTTAGTTATGGACGGTTACGGAGTTACGAGTCTACTAAAATGTGACAAAAAGGAGGTTTGGGTTTAATAGTCTGCCTGAGTGCCCAGTGCACTACATACACTTGGAGGTACTCAAAACACTGGTTTACCATTATTCGTTGGCACCCTGTGTGTGCTAATTACTATTTATATAATACTTTTGCATGTTTTAGGTGGAAGTAGGGCCCTATGGCAGCACAGATAATTAAAGAAAATGCTGTCTTACCTGGTATATTTTATTGTCTATAGAGACAAGCAGCTTTGAGCCATTTGGATCACAGGCTTGGTAAAGTTGAACTAGTCAGACCTAGTATTTCTTGTCTCCTACATGTATTTCTTGTATTATCTCTCAGATGTATTTCCTGTCTCTTAAAAATCTCTGAACTAGTATCTTCTGATAACAGTTGTTTTTATCCCTTTTTCATAAAACAAAGCAAATATATTTTGGTTGTATTTCTTACAGTTCATTTCTGCTATCAACAGAAAAGCTTTTGGACATCAGAATGTTGCTGACCTTCATCCCAATTCTTTATTGCAAGGCAGCTTGATCAGTAACACCTGCACAATGATAAGTATCTATGCAATATGTATCTTGCACCAGTTATGAAAAATATTCAGGTTTTAGAGAAACACAGAGGACACCAATATCTTTTTCAGTTATGCAAGGCGATACATTCCAGGCACTTAAAAAAGATGTAATTAAAGGACTGAAGCTGAAATGAAGCTTTCACTGAGATCTGGCTTTAAAATACTTTTACGCATGTTTAATTATTGCATGGGAGTTGTTACTGAAGAAAACAACAAAGTAAATGGGTTTAGCAGATTCTGCAGGTATATCTGTATAGCTTTATTCTTTACTGAAGAATGTACAGGTGAGAAAGGCATCCCTGAAGATAGCATATGTCACAATCCTGTTATTGATTTTGTATCAGTCATAGCTTTTTGAAATGTCAAACAAGATTTTACATGCAATGATTTATTTTTTTTCTCCTTTCCGGCTGGAGTTTAAATTAAGGACTTTCAGAAGAACTTGTAGTCTGAATAGCACCATTCTCCTTTTTGAAGCTTTCAAAGTCACCCTGTTAAAGACGAGCATATAACAAGTAGGAAGGTAGTTTGCTTCATCAATTTATTGTGGATTACATGTTGCTAATAATTTCTCACAAAGTATTTTAGGCTAGCCTCTCATTCAGCTGAGGAAATTTAATATACCTCCTTCAAGATACTGCCTAGATGGGAAAAAATCAGTAAAGAAGTCCATTATACAGTTCATCAAATGGATCTTTATGAGGATATTGGAGATGTGATTTGTGGCACTATTTAGGATACATCGCATACTACATTATTATAAAGTTCAGGTTTGTAATTTAATTGTGGGCCAAATTATCTTCAGTTCTAACTCTAGTCGAAGTGACTAGGCCAAGCCTGACAGCTGATATAAATTATAAATTGTAAGTGGTCTGAGTGTCATGGGCTGCAATAAAGGCTGTGTTACATAATTTTATACTTCGTGTGGGATTTTCAGAGCCGCCTAAAGAATTAAATTAATTGCTCAAACCTTGTCTGTTCCACCATTATACTATTAAATGTTCCTGGTAAAATAATTGCAAATAATTAATTTTTCCGAAAAGAAAATAAATACGTTTCCAGAGGAGAAAATCACAATGAAGGGGTTTTTTTGTGAATATAGGGGTCTGTAGCAGTGTGATCAAGCACAGAGATTATGCAGGGCATTTACTATAAAGTTATTAAGGCTTATGTCAGAACACTATGATACAATTATCTTCCATTACTTCTTGATAACTCTGAATTCCTCATTGCTTTCCTTTTTTAATATACTTCGGTCTTTTTTTACGATCCACTTTCCAAACTTTCTTCTAAGATTCCGTGTTCCATTTTTACTTGTGATAATTTGTATTACTTTCTACTAAGGCGTGATACTGTCTGCTTTCAAAAATCCCTTATTTTCTTTTGATAGATGTATCGTTTTGAGAGAGAAAGAGATAATACCACATATATGTATGTGCATATATAATGCTTTTTATGAGTTGGTTATGTATTGAAGAAGTCTCAAAATTGACTATAATTTGTTTATGTAGCTTTTATTTCTCTGTGACTGATTTCCTTCTTCTTACTCATCTTTAAGTTTCTCCTCTTGCAAGAATAATGGATATAATCATATCATGGTTACTGCAACTAAATATTCAGCTACAGTAAGTACTGTATGTGTACATTAAGAAAAATGCATCCTCTCATTTTAAAAAAGAAATCTAATTTGGGGAAATTCCTGAAATATATTCTATATGATGCCTAATTGGCAATTTTGTGGGTAACAGAAGCCACTCTGTTGCTATCCAGTCTGTGTATTTATTACTTTTTGATCCTCTGTTCTTTGGCACAGTTCAGTGAAAAGCCTGATTTTTAATGGCTCTTTAGCACACGTATTTATACATTTCTACAAACAGAGTATAATCTGCTACCTTTCTTACGTTATACAGGAACTTCATCTCTTGTCATAGGAAGAAGAAGAGCATGCTTGGAGGGTGTACTTCATATCACAAGCACTTCTCTAGTGCAGCAGAGCTACTAAGATAAATTTCTTCTAAGAAGTTAATCTCAAGTGGCAGTTTCATGACAGGTAGGAATCAGAATAAACTTCCTAAATTTCCATTTTCCTTCACCTATATTATAATAAATGAAAGCTGTTGGTTAAGAAAAATGAATACTTTCCCTTATTTTTACAAAATACTTCTGCAGAAACAAGGGAGATGATTATGTTGAATGTTGGCATAGAGGTTATCCTATGGGACCTAGAGATGTAAGTAACTCTCAGGAATTTGTTGGGGGGGAGGGAGGGCAGAGGAGGGAAATTATATTGTAATCATTAAAGGAGTTCCTCCCCTGTAGTTGACAATAGCTTGTCAGGTTGGTTTTGGTTCATTGTACTGCAACCTGACAGAATGAAGACTTCTGAAATCAAAATGTATTTGCCAAGATGAACACAGGCCAGTTGACACGGTTTCGGTTACTCTATACATGGAAAAATTAGAGAGCAAAATCTCGGTCTCTGTGTAAGTGTCAGGGCATGCTGAGAGCTGGCTCTCCCTAAGGGATGGGGAGCCAAGGGAGCAGGGCAAGGGGCCTCATTAGCCAGGGCTTATCCCACCATCTCCAAGCAAGGAAAGCAAAACCAGCCCAGGGATGGTAGCCAGGTTCAATCAATAGTCCAGACCATCAGGCAACTTTGTGATGATGAGGCAGATCTGATGTCAAGCCAGGAAGTCAGGTCGAAGGTCAGGGTCAGGATCACATCCAGTGAATGTTACAAGGACCAAACACAGTCTAGTGATGAGTTGGTGTGTCCACCACCGTGGACTTCTCCACCAGTGATGAGAGAAGTGAAGCTTGGAAGTCATAGTGCAGATCAGGATCAACACGGTTCATATTTGCCAGTGATGGTCTGTCCTCTTTTCTGTGATGTGATATGACATGCACTAGAATCCATCCTGTTTGTATATTCCATGAGTTGCCTCATAAAGCTCAAGATCTTTGATACTTCTACAGGCATCATTAATCTGAGAGAAAAAAAGTCCATAATTAAATGTCTATCAGTCTCTGAAAAATACTGTCATTCCTTATCCCCACCTGTCTACAAAACTGCATTCATTTTCATTTGTGAGTTCATTTCCTCTTGTTTTGAACAACCATACTGGTATCAATGAACAGGAAATCTCCTCAAAAAAGATAGGATAATCTTTGACAAGATTACAAATCAAGTAGGGATTCATCAGGGAGTCAAACACTACACCTCATTAAATGCTCATAAAGTTATTATTTACCATTTTTGTGTGAGTTTCAAATCTGGACATCAGATAAATGAATGTTTTGCCAGCTAGAAAAGTGTCCACAAAGACCTCTTTTAGTCCCATTAAAAAAGAGAGAAAATCTGAAGACCTGCACAAGCTTTCAGAATGCTGACGGTACTGATGGATTAATAAAGGCAGCCAAGCTGTGGTAATTATAGAATCATAGAATGGTTAGAGTTCGAAGGGACCTTAAAGATCATCAAGTTCCGACCCCCGTGCCCTGGGCAGAGACAGCTCCCACCCAGATATGTGATTGGGATGGATGACACCTACTTTCAAAACAGCTTCTTTTATATGAACTACAACATGGAAAAAGGAAGAATGTTGTCCTCGGAGTTGTTCAAAGCACACACCATTCAAGAGCAGTGCAACAATCAGCTCTTTTGCATTCTTTGCTGGAAATAAGAATAGAGCACCATGATACAGGATTCTCTGAAGAACAGCATGCACAGAAGCAAGAGCAGCGAGCAGGGCCAAGAGCTCAACAGCGAGAGCAACAGGAAAGCTTCTGTTTGGAATGGTGCTAAGAACTGAGTTGAAGGGTGTTATCCCAAGTAAGACTGCATTGCTTATGCTTATCATGAGCTTGACTCACCTACACTCCAGCCCCTGACAGCAGTGTCACTCACTGTAAGACCTTCGGTCCTTGTAATGATTACTCCTAGTTCTACTTAGATGAAGTGACCTTCCTGCAGCCCTGCATGTCACAAGTCGGTAATGATATTGGGGATAAGTGTCAATATGCCTGAAATTAGAAAGTATTTACAAGTGACATGGTTCCATAAAACAAAATATGTGAGAGGGTTTGTAGAATTGTAGCATCGGGGAGATTCATATTCTCTGGCTTAGGGCAATCTAAAAGGTAAAGAACTAAGCTAAACTCTTTCTATGATTATTGAAGTAAGGCTTAACTGAAGCTCTCACTTCAGCCAGTGAAGAGAAACTAGCATGTACAAAAGGCAACTCATTCACTCTTAAAATATGAATCTAAAACAAATGGAAAGAAGAACCTCTGGAGATCCTTCTCTGTCTTGACTCACTGCAGAATATGCTTCAATACCGGACTTAGACTAGATGGGTACCTTTTATATGCTGAGGGCGAGCTAAATCTCATTTTCTCGAACTATTGAGAAAATTCAGCAATTTGCAGTCAATAAATTCTCTCCCTTTCACTAGATTTTATTAGACATATTCATATTAATTCAGAAAACGTGGAAATATTTAAATAGCAATGCTAATAACTCCTTGGAATTAACAAGAAAATTCTCTTGTGATCCTCAAAGAATAAAACTTTGAATAATCATACTTCCAAGTTAATCTGCACATCTCAGACAATAGTTTTTGATAGTCTGAAAATTGAAGACAGAATTTTTTCCCTAAAAGGATTAATGACTAGACTACTTCCTTTACTCCTTTTGCTGCAGTCCATTTTCATTATAGATATTAAACTACTTCAAAAACTGTGGGAAATGTTCAGTTGCAACTATACTCTCATGTTCTACAGACTTAGTTGGATGGTGATTGTCCTGGTTTCAGCTGGGACAGAGTTAATTTTCTTTCCAGTGGTTGTTGTCTTTCAGATTTGGTATGAGAGGAATGTCAATAATGCGTATTGTTTTAGTTGTTGCCAGGCAATGTTCATATTTTTCAAGGACTTCTTTCAGCCTCCTGTAGAAGCTGAGAAGGAGTCTAGGCAGAATGATGGAATGGTCAATGAATATTCCATACCATAGATGTTATGCTCAGTATATAAATGGGGTCACCTGGGAGACGGGTGCTCACAATCACTGCTTGGGATGGTGCCTATTTACTGGGCAGTGAGAGTGACTTGTGTCATTATTATTTTCCTTTTTGTGATAATGTTCTATTATACTGTCTTTATCTCAACTCACAAGTTGGGTATTTTTTTTCCCTTTCCCTTCCTTTTCTCCCTCTTCTCCTTACTCTTCATCCAGGGGAAGCAGAGCTAAGCAAGCATCTGTGTGGTCCTAGCTTCCAGCTGATGTTAAACCATGACATAATTAGAAGAATTAATGCTGCTATCGACCTAAATATTCCAGTACATTCTCTTGTCAAAATCTATTCCATCTTTCTGTTTATCTTTTCTTCTCCCCACACATCTTTTCTGTTAAGATACATTGGGGTTTTTTTCATTTTCAAAACTTCCTCTTTAACCTTGGGTTCTTTAGGAACGTGAAGACATTAACTCTTTTCTCTGAGTGCATGACATCAGTTCCATCACAAATTTGTTAGATTTCTAAACAGGTACCTTTGTGCATTCTCCCCAGATGGCATTCACTCTATGAAGCAGTCATCTGTAAGCATGCACAAGCAACTTAATTAATCCTTTTTGAAGCTTTCTTTAAAATTCTCCTTTGCCAGAATGCCCACAGAAACATAAAGTTTAATTACAGCCTCTCTCACTGTTAAGTGTTGCTTCTGATTTGGTCTGTAGCTCCTGTCCCCCTCCTACGAAGAGACAGCAAGCTTTTGGGACATTGCCTCGTTTTCATTCAAAACACTTAGAGCTTTAGGACCCTGGCATTTTACAATAATAAACATGTTGAGTAATACACAGAGCTTGATGTTTGTGTTACATGCAAGAGCTGGAACACCTAAACTTTATTTGATTTCTAGACTTTCTCTCTGAGGTTCTGCCTGCAATTACATGGGAAAATTCACCATAACAAACACTTCAGAACAGAAAATACCTGCTTTCCAAATTTAATGTTCCGCTCTTCAAAATAGACAAAAGGTCACTAAGTACCCATTGTAATTTGTCAATGTTCACCATATTTACTCAATATTCCATATTTTATAGTTTAGTGTTCAATAAAGCTTTCAGACTTGAGGTATCTTAATAGCTTTGAACTACACATGTGCATAATATCCAAATTGACTGGTTTATCCCCATGTCTATTTGTATGGCTTGTGAGAGGAGTTGGATATGGATAATAGGGGAGAACTTTCCAGAGTAGGGCTCTACATGAACTGGATGATCCCAAGGGTCTCTTCCAACCTAAATGATTCTATGATTCTATGATTCTAATTATCCATTTGTGTTTTAGGTGAAAACAGAGGAAAATGTGGCCTGTGTATCTAGAATTGAATGTACCTGCCACTGTACAACCATTTCTTTTAAACTGGGAGATGATACAAGCTATATTCATTCAGATTCAGTCTTATGTAAATCACGGCTTTGCAGTCACTTAGGAGTTGTATCACATTAATCTACAGTGACAGTGTTCAACAGAGTTGAGAAAGTTGTTTGATTTTACACTTTGTAAATGACAGATCTTGATTCCCTGTGATATTTTGGATCACAGGCAAGACCTTGTTTCAGTAACTGCATATTAGGTGGACAGCTACAGATGACATGCACAATTGTTGTGGTTGGGTAATAGGATCAACATTCATCACAAGCCAGTAACGATGATTTTGAACATCTTAATTGGAGATCACACAAGTCTGTGTAGTGTGAAATAAGATGTCTGGATGATTGCAAAGATTTTGACTGGTCCTTGCGCTGATAGCCTGCAGGAGATTTTAATATTCTGAAGTCACACCAGATGGGCAATCTGCTGCAGTATGTACCTTGGCTCGGTTTTGAGCTGCAAGGGTTTGATATCTGATGTCACCTCAAGGGAAAAATAATAAACAGCTGCACTAATGACATTTTTTAATCTCTCTCCCCTTGATTTACCTAGGCTTTGACTGATGCAATAGTCAGCTTAGGATAAGTGTAAAAAGCACAGACCTTCTACAATACTGAGGTATAAAAATGCACAAAGAGGTCAGAAATGGAACTGGGAAAAAAATGAGTAACTGTTATTTAACTGCTCTATGCACAACTTTTAATCCTATGTGCAAACTTTAACTTGTTGCAAAATAGTTTTGGTAAAACATACAGGCATAAGAAAAAATGGCACAGGAATCACAAGTTTCAAATGAGTATTGTAAAAGCATACAGATAATATTTGGATTAACTTTTATAGCTGCAAGAAATATAGTCAGTTATCTGGATCAATGGAGTTATTTATTCTAGGAGTGAGTAGATAGCAGTACCAGCACTCCCCTAGTCCAGGGTTTTGCGGAATAAATTATCTCGTAGAATATTCCCTAGACACAACCTGAGTCAATGTGACTTCTGTAGCCCTTGATCACAGTGCCCAGAATTGATCTTTCGTCCGTTTTCATATTGGACAATTCATAGCTCCAGGTGTTCCATGGTGTTGTGTATCTCTTTCGTAGCACAAAAAAGATACGTAATTTACAGTTCATCAATTGGGTGTGTCCGACCAGTGGGTTATGTAATCAATATGAAATAGAGGATATAATCAACTTTTTTAACTGGTCAGGGTTTTTGTTGTTTTACTAGCTGGTTTTGGTAGAGAAATAGCCTGAGTTGAAAAATAGGACACGGAAAAGATCACTAGAATTTTCACCTGGATTGTGAAAAGAAAACAGAAAATTTAAGGTATACTTACATTTCTTATGTACCATCTAAGCACTGAATGAGGAGGAAGACAGCCAAAGATCCCTTATTTCTGTCTATATCTGGTTCTGTGTCACTTGTTATGCTTCATAGTTTTTAATTAATTCAAGCTAATTGTTAAATAACTTTGTCATGATAATACGCTGGGAAGCCTGACTGAGAATGGGGCCTTCCACACAAGTGTGAAATGCATGAAGGGTGCATTTTTAAACTAAAAGAGGGGGGATTTAGTTTAGATACTGGAAAGAAACTCTTTACTGTGAGGGTGGTGAGATGCTGGCACAAGTTGCCCAGAGAAGCTGCAGATGCCCCATCCCTGGACGTGTTCAAGAGCAAGGTGGATGGGGCTTTGAACAACCTGCTGTAGTGGTGCCCTTGCCCATGGCAGGGGGTTGGAACTCAATGGTCTTTAAGGTCCCTTCCAGTTCTAACCATTCTATGATTCTAACATATAATGCTAGGAAGGAAAGGACATCTGACAAAAGTCCAGATTGAAATTTGAAACTGAAATACACAGATACAGAATTAATACATAAAAGCATGATGTAGCTAGCATTTGCCTGGGAACTGAATTGAGGAGAGCCAAAATAGGCTTAAGGTGGGTCAAGAGTGCTCTGATGCTACAGACTTGAAGAACAAAAAAAGATGATAGGCATATGATGGAGAGAAACATGGGTTCAAATTTGGATACAGATCTGCTTTGGTAACCACGACAATTACCAGCACATTAAGTAAAAAACAAATTTGACCCCACCAAGCTGCAGAAGTTACAAGTGATGACAGTGTGTATGTCCCAGAAAAAGATCATGCCAGTCCCATCACTGATCCCAGTTAGTCCCTCAGTACAGAAATGTATAAAATTATCTAGAGGAATAAGGCATTCAGGTTTGTCCTTTTCACTTCTCCTGAAAGTTGTGCTGTATCAAAACCTACCACTCGGACAGGCAGGGAATTGCTGGAAAGGCACTTGCAGTTCCAGGCTATTTAGTATATACGACATTAGGAGACTAAACTCCCAACATTTTCCGACGTCAGGCCAAGATGCTGACAGAACTTAATACCATTTGGAATTTTCAGAAAAAAATTCTTCCAGCTTCTGTATCTGCGGTTAAAAATGGTAGTGGTTTGGCTTTTCTTCTTTGAGAATCCTAGAAAACAAGATAGAAATGAGATGGAAAATTACACTACTCCAGCACATCAGTGGGTAACCTACATGTGACTTACCATGAACAGGCTGAGAAGCCACACAGGTGAAGTGATTTGTTTTTTAAAGTTTGATTTGCTGAGATATACTTCTTCCGTTTGAAAGGCCACAGACAAAACGATTACACTAATTCTGAAGAAGTTGACTTCATATTGTTTGACTCAAAGACGTGTCCTTAGTGGATTATGATAGACAGGGCCACCTTATTCCAGAGGTCTTCTCAGGACCAAGGGATGCCACATGCTATGCACCTCTAAGTACCGATTAATGAACTTCAGAAAAAAGGGTCGAAATGTCTCCTTTTCTAAGTGAGGATATATTTTTTCATTGAGATGCACAGTACAGTACAGTGAATTAAAGCCATTTTGGAGTTTTGTAGCTGAATGTCATTCCCTTTAAATGAGATACTGGCAGTTAGATGTCTTTGATTGCTGCCAGCTGTCAATACCCCTGAGGAAAGCAGAGATACTTCTATGATGGAAGATGAACAAGAAGCCTGCTGATCAAACACATCACAAGTTGTGTCAGAGGATTACTGAGTTAAATAAAATAGATGCGTGTTTACACTCTTCTAGTCATAAACAAGCTGTCTGTGAGTTGGGTTGGGTTGGGTTTTTTTTTCCTACAGAGAACATTTCATACTCCAGTTTGTTAACTGTTTTCTGTAGCCTCTGATCTTGCATTTGCGGAAAACGTGTCTGTGGATGGGAGAGGAAATGAGCTAAACCAGCCATTTTAAAATGTCTGTCCATTTTCCTTTAGTAAGTACCACTGAAACAGACAGCAAAAGCAAAAATGCTTTACTTGTTGTGGCAAATGTGTAGGTGGGCTAGAATTTCACAGTCAGATACTCACAACTGGAAATATGCAGTTAATTCTTGGATCCAATACCTGCTGTGCAGTACAAGTCAGGTATTGGTGTTGCACATAGTTACATGCTATTAGTTTCTATACATGTAATTTAGAATTAGATTTTACCTAATTTTGAAAAAAAAAAGTAGTCAATATGTTTTAGGAGTCCTCTTCTGTTTCTCCTCATTACACCTGCTTACTCTCAGCGTGCAGCAGAAAATTGGCTGAAAGCAATAAAGGAGGAAGTGAAGACTAGCAATGCAGTTCTCCAAGTCTACAAAAGGTCTTGAAATGTTTAGATCTGTCTTTACACCTATGCATTACGAGGTGGCTGAGAATATCAGGAGTTTTGTTATGTTGGTATGTTCTCCTTTAAAGCCTTCGATGTTAGCCGAGCGACGCATTTTAGAAGTCTGTGGAGCTGGTGTTGGGCGTAGGTAGGCAATCTTAACAGAGATACCTGCTGGGAGGACGTGTCCAACCTTAACAATCTTAATAAAGAGACAAAGAATATCGAATTACCTTACACGGAAGGAAGTGTGAAGTTTCTGTATACTTTGTTCCTCAAACAAAAAATACATTTCTACTTTTTTTCTTGATAAAGGGTTAGATTTAATGGAAATTAGCCTAAATCAATATGAGAATATATCTGAGTGTTTTATGAACACCAAGGTGTCCAAAGTCTGCAAAAATTCTTCATAAAATTGATTGTGCCTTCTGGGGCACCAACCGCTGCAAACAATTTTCTCTGAGTTTATTAAAAGCTTTTAATGACAGGTAGTCATTATGTAGCAGCCACAGTAGGAAGCCCTGTGTTGTTATACATCTTGGAGATTCATACTACCAAAGTTAGGAGGATAATCACCAAGGCCCCCTGTGCTCTCGCAAAGCTGTCCTTAAATCTCTTTCAAGAGGGAGAGAAATCGCAGACAACTCAAGCTGAAAGAACCAAACCAGAGTGAACAGTCAGCCAACAGCAATCATATGAGAAGGGACCTAGAGAAGGATTGACCCGTAGAGCCAGGGGTGATAAGTGTGAGTGGCTCCTAGTCTTCATAGGCAGGCAGGCAGCCTACGCACTCTTCTTAGTGATCCTTAGTTATGTGCATAATCCAAGGCAACCTAGACCAAGAACAGAACTTCCTAGAAGTTTTTGGTTTTCTTAGGGTTTTGTGGGGTGAAGGATACAAATAGATTAGTGGAAATGGGATTTAGGACCCAAGTTCAGTTTTTGCTCAGGTACAGATCCATGGTGACTATGGAAATTGTAAACAGGGGCTATAAAAACCAGTCAAGAAGGCTGCATTTACACTTCTTTAATGTAGTTCATTTTAATATCATTCCCAGCTTTCTAGATAAGGGAACAACTGAAATGGGCTGTGGCTGTCCTACCCAAACGTGCATTCCTTTTCTGGGAGTGCCCAGTGGTAGCTGAGAGGTTGGAATGTGCATTGAGTCTAGCCCTGCTGGAGTCTCAGCATATTCCTGGACCAGGGAAGGCTTCTTACTGCCGATGTGGCCGAACAAGAGCCTCTAACAAGTAATGACACGTAACATAAATTGCTTTCCAAACATCATGTAGGTTGATTCTTTTTTACCTCTGTGATAGTGTGCTGATGTGGGCTCCTGACTGAGGCTGGTTAAAAGGAATTCCCTCCTTCCCTTTTGAGCTTTGAACCTCTTAGGCGAGGTGCCTGTTTTTAATCTTCCCTATTCCTTCCTTTTGCTTTGAAGGGAGCTTTTATTCAGTGTCTTTGTCCAGGTATTCTCTTTTGTTAATTTTTTAAGGCCTCACAACTCGAATGTCTGACCACCTCAAAACCTGAGTGCGCTGATCTTACGAACAGCACTGCGAAGTGGGCAGGCTCACTGCTGCCTCAGAGAAAAAGGAACTGAGGAGTAAAGTAGTTCAAATGACTTCTCGGCAGCTGCACACTGACTCTGTGCCTGAGCAAAATCTCTAGTCCTAAAGAGAGCAAAAACTCTAGTCCATCCTGAGGGGTGACCTCATTAATGTTTATAAATATGTAAAGGATGAGCATCAGGAGGATGGAGCCAGGCTCTTCTCAGTGATGTCCAATGGTAGGACAAGGGGCAATGGGTGCAAACTGGAACATGGGAGGTTCCACTTAAATATGAGAAAATACTTCTTCACGGTGAGGGTGACGGAAAACTGGAATGGGCTGCCCAGAGAGGTTGTGGAGTCTCCTTCTCTGGAGATATTCAAAACTCACCTGGACATGTTCCACCTGATCTAGGTGTTCCTTCTCCAGCAGGGGGATTGGACAAGATGATCTCTCAAGGTCCTTTCCAATCCCTGACATTCTGTGATTCTGTGAAATGCCATACTTTCCCCAAACTGAGTGGGGGGGTTGTGTGTGCAGGTGGATTCACTGACCTGGGTGGTATCAGGTGAGCAGAAGGTATTTGGGTGGAAACTGTGAGTGTGAGGTGCCTGTGGGATGAGTATGTGATGCGTGTGTGCAGCAAGCACTCAGCTGGACCAGCTGGTGAGTCAGGGACCCATGGGTTGGGTAAGGGGGGCCAGGATCCAGGCAGGGGTTCCAGGGGCGCAGAAGGGCCATTCCAGTATCAGGTGATCCACAAATGTGTGTGTGCTTTTGAACCTGGGGAGTGGGGTGTGGGTGTTTGCGCTGCACTAGTGACCTTCTGCCTCTGCCAGCCCAAGAGGAGGAAGGCACATGGCTGGTTGTGCCTGTGTTGTCTGGTGTGAGTCCTGAATGTGAGTGTTGCTGGAGGCAGCACCTTGTCTGTTGCTGTCTATGTGACTGGCCATATCCATGTCCTCTGTGGGTGTCCATGTGTGTGTCTGTGTGTCTCTGGGCTACGTGCTCAGCTTTGCTGCTGTTTGAACCTGCAAAGGGGACAGCAGCAGCCACATTCCTCAGCCTGGTCAGAGACCCCAGACACTGAGTGTTGTGCTTGGGCAGGAAGAATCCCTAGGCATGGAGCTGTTGGAGGTGGTGGCGGCTCATAACAGCTCTTAACATTATGCTTTTTTATCACCATGTTTTCTGGGTACTTCCCAAAACTAATTTTTATTTTTTTTTTAATCATATTGTCCTTTAAAGTTACGAAGCTATTATGCCTGTGGAGACATGGGCCACAGTGAGTAGGAGCAATATTTTCAGTGACTAGCCCTTTTAGGTTCCTCCACTTAAAGAAAAAAAAAAAAAACTAACAAAAAACATGTCCAGCTTAAATCACTTCCAGTGGGTTTTGAATCTTGTCATAATGTTGTAGTTAATAAAGCTAGAGCCCCTCTAGGGCACATGAGGCCCTTAGTGCCCTGTAAATAAGGAATTCAGAAAAATGAGGGACGTAAAATTGTTTGACATTTTTGAAAATTTGGCTTGTGACATGGTTAATATCACACAGCAGATGTAACATGCCACAGAGGCCACAGCTCACTGGCTGAGGTGAACTAACTGAGCAGAAACCACAAGGAGAGATTATACCCACAGAAGCAGTTTATTACAAGAGAGCTGAAGGGCATTGGCTGTGAATAAGCTAGAGAAATTTATGCCATACTTTAACCATCACTTTAAACTCCTGGAGCTGCCAAAAGAGGCATTTCAGCCTTCCCCAGATTACTTCTCCTGCTGCTGTGCTCACACAAACAGTTGTGCTGGACAAAGGGAAGGAATGGCAGAGGGGCGAGCGAAATAAATATTCCATTTTAAACTTGGACCAGTTTCTCTGCCTAGTTTACCACCTGGAAGCACAAGCTTTTGTGTTGGCACAAGTGAGGAGTTAATATAAGGATGGAAATGAATGGCTGAGCAAGGGAATAGGAATGGATCTCTTTATTCAGCTGGTCTGTGCTGCATAAAACTGAGTGCAGAATTATGGCACTGTAATTGTTCTGTGGATAAGTAGGAAAATGGATTTCCTCCTAGTTCATAGCATAATTCAGGTTGGAAAAGACCTCTGAAGGTTACGTAGCCCCAACTCCTGATCACAGCAGAGTTGGCTTCAACAGTAGCGGTAAAGTTGGTCAGGGCCTTCTCCAGTTTGAGTCTGAATGTTTTGGTGGTGGAGATGATACAACCCCTTTGGGCAGCCTATTCCAATTCCTAACTCCCCTTTGAAATAATTTTTTCCTTATGTCCAATCGGAGTTCATTTTGACAACATCTCTCGGCTTGGGGATCAAGATCACTGGTCACTGTATTTCAAAAGCAGCCTCCATAGCGCTTAATAAAGGGAATTAATTGACTTTTTTGACCTGCTGGCTAAGCTTTTGCTAATGCAGCCCGATATGTGGTTAACCTCTGTCACAACAGGGTACATTGCTGACTCATGTTGAACTTATGGGCCATCAAGATAGCTCCCTCACTGGTCCTTTTTAACAAAGCTGTTTTCTAGCCCTGCCTGTACTGTTGCATGGAGTTTTCCTCTTATCTTGCAGATCAATAGCATGGGATTGTGTGAGATGAAATAGCAAAGCAGTTCAGAAAACTTTGAAACGAGCCCATGTTGAAACTATTTCCTAGACTGGCGTCTTAGCCTTTTTGGGTCCTTGGAAATCATCAGTCTGTTGTCTTTCCATACATCCCTCTCAGTCTACTAAGGTTCACCTTCCCACTCTTTCTCTCTACTTGTCCATGATCCTTCTCTTTGGAAATTAAGAGCAAGCAAAGTAACAGCAAAACCTTTAAAAATTGAGAATATACATAAGAAAGGAAAAGGATAGAAATGCAGAAATACGCGATACTGAGTTTTGCAGTTATTAAGACTGTGACGCAGATTGTAGATGGTATAAACAATCAAAACAGAAACTATGAAACTAGCATATGTTACTAACATTGGAACAGCGTTGTCATGTCAGATAAAACTCTTATAAAAAAGTACGTTTTGTTCCCTTTGTAATGATTTTGCTTTTGAAATTACTCTGCATGAAACTGTTTTTAATCCCTACAAGTGTGACTATCCCAATACTGTTCAAATGCCTTCTCCTGCTTCACTTTATTTCTTATCGGGAGCAGCACTCCAAACAGTTGTCTCAGTATTCATATCAAAGAAGACAAAATTCAGACCTCTAAAGGACTGAATTGCCTTACACATTTTTGTTCGTCACAGCGAACAAAGCGCATGCTTTCAAGTTCACTAGGTGTATTTGTAGTGTCTTGCCCGTTGCAAGAAAATTTTCCTGCTCTAACAATCTGCTTTGCTCATTCTTTCCTCCATTGTTGTAATTGAATTCATAGAACAGTCCTTTATTTTTTTTTGTCTCTTAAATGGAATGTTCTTCAGGAACAGAGCAAGAATACATGCACAGAAATCACTGAAGAGTCACCTCTATTGGAAAAAAACCTTTTGCTTTCGATGGTGAAATAAGTAGATTTAATAAATGATGACTATATATCAAAAAGATAAATTAATTTTTTGCTCACCTTCAAAACAACATCTTTTGCCAAGCAAAATAATTTGGAAATAATTTATTTCATATTCTTTTTCTTCTATAATAATTTAAAGACAGAGACACACTTAATCAAGGTATCATCTTAAAGGGAAGAAAGTGTCATGATAAGATTCAAGTGTGAGGGCTATATTCTCTGTATTCTACAACAAAACAGCCCCGAGAAAAAGATCTACTGTGCCCCTGTTTTCAAGTTCTTGCAGCATGCTACAAGCTTATTTTGCTATTATATCCCTCTCAAACATGCAAAGAGATTGCTTTGTAATTGTATCCATCCCAAACAACAGCATATTATTAGACCTGAATTTGACAGGGTGAGATTGAGTGGCACCAATCTGGGGAATGGTGACAGTTAAAAGAGTTTGTGTAGTTTGGGTTATTTGCCTGTGAAGATCTCCCACCCATTTTGTTCACCACGTTTCGTTCCAGTTATGTAGAATAATACGTGAAAAATAATACATGCAAAATTTTTCAGAGTAAGTATGACCAGTTTCATGAATAATTCATTTCTGTCTCGTATGACTTCATTATGTCATGTATAACCAGCACTTTGTACTGTCAAACTGAAAAGCTACAAAAAATGTTTAACCTTGCAGTATAAAATTCATAACTTGTAATTTCAAAAGTTACATGATATTGCACAAGTCCTAGCATTCTCAAATGTGCTTTCCCAGATACCTTATTTAAGATAAAGAACTACATGACTTACAGCATTTTTTTCCACTCCTAGAGGTCTGCTTTTTATAGAAACAAATCGTATATTTAATAATCTTCACTGGCCTAATGGCTCTCATGAAGGAATTACTTTCAGCTATTGGTCTTAATTGTGCAGGGTACCTAAAGCCATAGCTAAATCTTTCATCAGTTAGGTCAGATAAAAGGGCATAATATTACACCCATCTTTAAAGTGAGGAATCTCTGGCACTAGTCAGAAACTAATGAATATTGTTGCTTAATTGTCTACAGAAGCAGTCAACACCACAGCTGTGAGTTTGCCGTGGTTTGTAGCCTGGAGAGTGACGTGGCTCATCTGCGCAATCAGTTACTTGGTTGTTCCAGTGAGAAGAAGATAAAGGTTTCATTCAAGACTGTTACCAGCAACCACAACTATTTGGTTGTGTTTGTATTAATATTCCTTCTTGCAGTTTCATAGGTGCCAACCAGAGAATGTATTTCTGGAGAAAACGTTCAGAGAAAATGTTCCTGTAAATTGCATAGGAGTCCATTTGCCTTGGGATGTCCCCCTGCAGAAAAATGAATGAAAGCAAACCAGCCTTCCTCTTCTTGCATCTCTCAAACTATGCAAAATGAGCTACAAGGTCCTACCTTCAATTATAATGCAATCCACGCATAGTGAGGAATGCTCCTCAGCACTTAGTTTTAGACACCAGAATCAGGGGCCTGAAATTTCCCTTTAGAGGCGCTTTGAAGCTCACGCTCCTCTCCACTGGATATAGAAGCAACCTGAACCCTTACTTTAGTATAGCCTCTTTCTAACTTTAAGGTTGTGACAGGGGCAAAGTAAATCTCATACTTAAGGGTTTTTTTCACAGTGTGAAACATGGTTTTCTAAAATTACTGTTCACGGTTTCTAACAGTGCTCCTCAGTGGTATTTTAGAAGAAGCTGCATTCAGGGTCAACTCTGTCGTTACCTGGTCAGAAATTCAGTTAAGAGCTGTGTGTAAAGACTCCTCACTAACTCACCCGTATGTCCAGCATGGAACAGAAGCACAATTAATTGTTAAGCCTTACGACTCTAGTGCCCTTCAGTCGCAGTGTTCCAAGCAGGCTTAAAAACCTTCCTGGTTTTGGTTTAATTGCTTCATTTTTCCATCGCAGTCTGGAGGCGAGGAGAATCATTGGGATTGATACGGATTTCTTTTTTGGGTAAATAAGATTTGTTTTGCATTTTAAGCTGTTGAACAGGTTTGGTTTTTTCTTTCAAATACATATTTTTCCCTTTAAGCATACCATTATGTATATATCTCATGTATGCAGAGAAAAGATCACTACGCAGAAATGAATGACATTTTGATATCGTGTATCATCGTGGTTTTAAAAATAATATGTTTGTTCAGATTTCTCTCTTCACAAACTGTGATCCAAGAGCAAGGTGACCTCATGACAACTAACAATTACAGGCAAAACATCTCAGAAATAGTCTTTAAAGGATGAAGCCTCAGGCAAGTTCTGTTTCCTGTAATGTCAGAAGAAAAGTTAATACAAAGTGAGTCTTCAAATGAACAGAAACTAATTTGATACTTGGCAGTAGCTAAGGAAAAACTTCTTTCTTCTGTAACTTTTTATTTTGTTTTGCTTTTCCTCTTCATGCAGAGAGATTTTGTAGTTTTTCATACTTCTTTATNTGCTGGTTCAGAAGCTCCTCCTCTGGCCTGCCATCACCTTTGCATGTCAAAAAGAGTTGCTAAAGACATCAGTTCTAAATCCAAAGAGGACAAATAGATGACTCTGCCATCATCCTTTTGTGGGAAAGCTGGCACAACGCTTCCTTGGAACACCTGACCTTGCAGTGTCATTGCAACAAATTAATTCTGGCCTATAGGTAACTTATTTGTGTAGAAGTTGGCAGAAATTGGATGATTTATCAATCTTGTCCTTCATTTGCAATTGTAAATAGACTATTGAGTAGGCAAGTTCTATTTTCATCATACAAATTGACTGTCTGGTACAGAATTATTCAAATACTAATCCTAATTTGCACCCAGTGCAATACTATTAAAGTCGAAGGGTAAAGCAGGTTTTTTGACCTCACGCAGCAATTGGTCCATTTATTTTTCATTGTGTTCTGTTTGATGCCTTATTTATTAGAGAGTAAAGACTGTACATAGTCTGCAATTGTATTCCCATAGACGAAGAAGGAAATTTGAAGCTCCCTTCTGAGGCCATATTGTGCAATTGAGTACTGTGATCTTCCTTGCTGAGGCATGGTTGTCACCGATTCATTAATCTTCCTCCTAGCCCAAGTTTTAAAGCAGTGGTAACTTCACATGGTCAGTACAGATCTTAAGAGCCTCCTTCCCTTATTGTGTTGCTGAAAGGATTTCTGGTGTTAAGGATGTAGCTGCAACAAAGAGAAAGAGTTTGGAATCGACTAGTCATTCTTTTGCAGAAAATGTGTTTAGCTTGATATTGCATCTTCTTTTCTGGCCCCTTGGTTATCTTTCCTCAGAGTTTCCTTCTGATCAATAATGATACCTGTATTCATTAGTTATTTTAAAAGTTTCCAAACAGGCACCTTTGTGTTTTCTCTCATCTCATCTCAGAATGTCTTCTGAAGTAACAGTTGCAAATTCAGCTCATTATAATTCCTTAATTTCTCCAAAGACTTATTTCCTTCACTGTGAACTCTACACATTTTTAAAAATTGTCGGACAGCTTGTATTTTAGAACACCACTGGTTTGGATGACAAACACTGTTTCATAGAATCATAGAAATGCAAGGTTGGAAAGGACCTACAAGATCGTCTAGTCCAACCATCCTCCTGTCACCATTACTACTTATATTTCACTAGTTTTAAACTTTTAATGTTTTAATGCAACAAACTTCCCATATCCAACCATGTCTCTCTTTTTTTTTGTTGTTGTTTGTTTGATTGGTTTAATATTTTTCTCCAGTGCCTTTCCCAGTCCGATACCATGATAACCCGTGACTCTGCGTAATAAAAATAAATTAGAAAAGCACAATGCCAGATAGCTGATTTCTAGAATGTAAGCAACATGATTGGCTAATTCTGCTCTGTATATATGCATTTTTACATACAAGAATAAGTAATAAACGTAATTCATGGATTTTATATATANTTGTAGTTTTTCATACTTCTTTATCAAACCTTTAAGGCAGAAGAGTCTAGATAAGACAAGTGATTCATTGGGCCAGACTTCCCAGGTGAAAAGTATATGTTAAAATTACATATGAAGAATACAGATAGGAATTTTATATTCACCTATTCTCCATCACAGCCTGACATGTGAGGTTATGTGGGGATGCAAA
>VZTM01036899.1:57648-90735 GCA_013400555.1 Jacana jacana
GGTCAGTACAGATCTTAAGAGCCTCCTTCCCTTATTGTGTTGCTGAAAGGATTTCTGGTGTTAAGGATGTAGCTGCAACAAAGAGAAAGAGTTTGGAATCGACTAGTCATTCTTTTGCAGAAAATGTGTTTAGCTTGATATTGCATCTTCTTTTCTGGCCCCTTGGTTATCTTTCCTCAGAGTTTCCTTCTGATCATTAATGATACCTGTATTCATTAGTTATTTTAGAAGTTTCCAAACAGGCACCTTTGTGTTTTCTGTCATCTCATCTCAGAATGTCTTCTGAAGTAACAGTTGCAAATTCAGCTCATTATAATTCCTTAATTCCTCCAAAGACTTATTTCCTTCACTGTGAACTCTACACATTTTTAAAAATTGTTGGACAGCTTGTATTTTAGAACACCACTGGTTTGGATGACAAACACTGTTTCATAGAATCATAGAAATGCAAGGTTGGAAAGGACCTACAAGATCGTCTAGTCCAACCATCCTCCTGTCACCATTACTACTTATATTTGATTAGTTTTAAACTTTTAATGTGCAACAAACTTCCCATATCCAACCATGTCTCTCTTTTTTTTTGTTGTTGTTTGTTTGATTGGTTTAATATTTTTCTCCAGTGCCTTTCCCAGTCCGATACCATGATAACCCGTGACTCTGCGTAATAAAAATAAATTAGAAAAGCACAATGCCAGATAGCTGATTTCTAGAATGTAAGCAACATGATTGGCTAATTCTGCTCTGTATATATGCATTTTTACATACAAGAATAAGTAATAAACGTAATTCATGGATTTTATATATAAATCAAAGGTTAATCCTCATCCCAACATCTAAATACAAATTGGTAGGATGAGAGGAAACATACAAGCAAAATGATCAAGGTGAAGCCCAACACCTTCATTCCATTTTTTTTTCTTTTTCCTTGCTTTATCTGGTCCTTCTTACAGCCCCTCCTCTAAAGCAGTGTCCTGCTCCCCCACCTTCTTTCTCTCTGTCTCCATTATGAATTTTGATTTGAATTATAATATACAGGGACTCGCTGTCATGGAACAAATAAATGGAATTCTATAGAGCACTTGCCTACACATTTTACAACTTTTCTTGTTCATGAATTTGTATCTTAAATTTATTGTTTTAATATCTCAAAGTCCAACAGCTTATTAACTGCTCAGACACTCAGAATGCACTTCTTCTGATCATGTGCCACTCATTTTAATGGTTTTGTTTTTTGAAGGACCACTAAATCTTATAAGCAGAGGTTTAATTTCCTCCTTTGAAAGAAGAAGGAAAAAATGATGAAAGTACTTTATGTTGGCTATACAGCAGTGAGGTATTCATCTCTATTTCTGTCTATTGAGATGCTTTTCAGGCTAATAATTGGGAATTGATCATTGTAAAAAGCTATATTACAGCAACAAAAAATGACATATGCATTGCACAGATAGGATTTTAATATTAAAATCAATTTTTCATAGTAATAATGTATGGGGAAGCATGAACTTTTCACTCATAATGTATTTGAGTATTTCAAGAATACTTAGTATCTCTAATTATTTCATGTAAATTTCAATTCCCCCACTTGCATTGTTTAGTTAATAAGTACTGGAATTTTAAACTTATGTTCTCTCATATTTTTTCATTATTATGATGAGAATTTTATCTTCTTTGGGCACTTATATTTCCATAGGTAATAAGCACAGTCGGTTGTTACAGATCTCCTAATTCTGATCTGTTTTCTGCAGGTCTTCTTTCTGTAAAATGAATTACCGCAGTTCACTAGTAGAACAGTTGGTGAGCATCAGGTGTGGGGTGAGGGGCAGAATGGAGATGGGGAGATTCTAAATGAGGAGAATGTCTTGAAGGGGAAGGAACCTGAAGAAGGACCTGAGCCACACACACAGATGGAAAAAATATTTCCTGCAGTCCCAGGTCTAAAAGTGTTTCAGATTCAGTAGGAGAACATGACAAGGTGGGCTTTTTGCTAAAGTGGCCTCCATCAGAGGGAGCTCTTCCCTTTGGGGTACAGAGGTCCATCTCCATCATGTAACAACTAGGAAAAACTTTCTGAGTCTTAATTGTCTCCTGTAATAAGCATGGGAGCAGACAAGTGAGCACAAGCCCTGGCAAAGCATCACACAAGAGAGCGTACACTCAGGGAGAAGTATGGGTCTACACCACATCTCCCAATGGAGGCAGGGACAGTCCTCACCGACTGGAAAGCATTAGAGGTGGTGCTGCTCTGCATAGGATAGAACCAATCTGGTCTGTACATGGTTCCAAGTCAGCTTTGCCACGTGTGTGCCTCTGGGATCAGCTTGGAGCAGCTGCTACTCCTCATGTATAGGAACCAAAGCTATGTTTCTGTCTCAGTTTAGCCAGAAGTTTTGAAATGTAGCAATAAATTCAAACCTCCCTAAAGTTCTGGTGCTCAACAAAAACAGGTGGAACTAGGATGACCCTCTGAGAAGGGTATTTTGAGGAGCAGGTTCTGAATCTAGCTCGGACAAGCTTTGTATTTTCAATCTCATAGAATCATAGAATGGTTAGAGTTGGAAGGAACATTAAAGATCATCAAGTTCTAACCCCCCTGCAATGGGCAGGGACACCTCCCACTAAAGCACATTGCTCAAAGCCCCATCCAGCCTGGCATTAAACACTTCCATGGATGGGGCAGATCTATCTAGGTTTTTCTCATATCTGCACAGATACCATAGATCATAGCAAAGAATGGGAGACTGATTGGAAGAGACAGTTGGAAGACTGATTCTATCCTTTCCATTTGATCAGAAATGTTTGTCACATATGCCAGTGTCATTCTATACTGGGTGTCCATGATGAGGTCCTGGCAGCAGGGGACACAGAGGTGGCCCCAGTGAGGAGCAGCACAGTAAGGAGTGAGAGAAAAATGTGAGAGAAACAGCCACCAAAGTAGTTGAAGAAGGAGGGGAGGAGGTGCTCTAGTCACCAGCACAGAGATTCTCCCGCAGCCCATGGATAAGACCATGACGGAGCAGGGGAAAGGTGTGAGGTAGAAGGAGCAACAGAGAGGAGCTGTTATGGACTGTCCCCAGTCCTTATTCCCCATCCCCTTGCACTGCTGATAGGGGAGGAGGTAGAGGAGTCAGAAATGATGTGAACCCTGGGAAAAAAAAGCAGAGTTGGGTTGGGGCAGATATCCTTGCTTTCTGTCTTTGTTTCTCATCATCTCACTCTATTTTAATTGTCAATAAATTAAATTGAGTTGAGCCTGGTTTGCCTTTGACAGGAACTGGTGAGCAATCTCCCTGTCCTCATCTCGACCCATGAGCTTTTTCATCCTATTATTCTCCCACACCCTGCTGAGCACAGAGGTGAGTGAGAGGCCAAGTGGGAGTTTGGCTGTTAGCCACAGCTCACCCACCATATCTGCAACACAGAATGATATATGGTCCCTATTTCTGTCACTGACTGACTATCCATAACTTCTTCCTCTGAGCAAAAAGGGTGCAATGATACTTCTCCTGTGGTAGTACCACAGCTGTTAAGTACCTGTTGCCTCCTTGTTACTCTTCATAATTATGCAGGGAGTAAAGAGGATGTAGTGAGTGCAATAGTGAGTTTAATGTATTTTGTTAAACAATCAGTAATATCACAAATACAGCCTTCGAGAAGAAAATGTTTCAAGTAAAAATGTGCAGGGATGTGCCCCTTGTTTAGTCTTTTATTTGAATATTGACAAAATTATTAGGCACTTAAGTGAAATATGATTATTTTATTAATAAGAGTTAATGTCCAACATTGATACTAATTAAAGATGCCATTACAGTTCTGCCCATCCCATTTCCTTTTTTAATGACCATCTTCACCATTATTTGCAAAGCATTTTAAGACACTTACAAGATTAATTGTATTTAGGTGCAATTGCTATTTGTTCTGGGTAGTAACAGCCTATTGACTGTTTTGGATGATGACATGAGATCGATGGGGATTTGGAGAAGATGAGTAAAGTATGTCCACAAACACCAATATCTTGAAGGACATAAATACCTTCACCTTTGCTATTTTGCTTTATGCAGTCAAAATTAGCCACAAGAAGGTACCAGCCAGTGTTCCTTTATTAGCCCCTGTGAAAAAAGGGGGAAAGCTCCATCTGCTTTGAACACAGTACTAACCCGCTACTGGATTAGTATCACATTCACCTTTTTTATTGACGCTTTCTGAAAAAAACAAGTGTGGAGATAGGTTAATAATGGAGGCAGCACTTGCTCTAGTCCATTATATTCATGCAATTGGAAAAATCACAGGCAGATGAGGGCTGCTATGGCAGGGCAACATATTTCCTCTTCCGGTAACATATCTCTGGTCTTAGCGTCTATGCTGTGTCCTCTTATGGGTTTCAGTTCTGGCACATGTGCTATCTGCACTTAGGGCAGCAAGAAAATAAGCCTCAAAGATTTTACAGAAGGTTTTAATGTTCTAGTGGAGATGGATCCTTCTCCCCAAGGTAAAAGGCACGCTTGTGCGGAGGTGATTTCTTCTGCAGTCATGTATGATGTACTACATGGACCCAGTGTGTCTGCACGGTGGATGAATTGTGTTTTTCCATCTTTCTTTTTTACTCTGAGGCTAGTTCAACTGTAATATTCCTCCAAGTTAGAGTTCTTCTAAAAAAAAAAAAAAAAAAAGTGCATTATAAGTTTTTAAAATCTCATTGGTATGTATTCAAATTTACTTAACTTTTTTAATACTTCTTTTTGAAATCATCAATCTCAAAATACCTTGGTATAAAAAAAGTAATATTTACAATGTATTCTACACATTATGTACAATCAGTTGTGCCTTTCTCTCATTTAAGTAACAAATACTTGTTTTTTTTTCATTTACTGACTTCTGAATTAATGCAGGGGATATCATGTGTTTTGGTTCTGCAAGCAATACTGTGATTTCCGTGTCTCTTGTAAATTCTCATTCAATAACTGTGAACCCTTTTTTCTCTCAGATACATAGAAAAGCTTCTGGTTTCAAGTGCCAGTGAGCTACTCAGCAGCTCTGCACACATTTTGAAATTTGTTAACTGCATGGACCCAATCAGATATGCAGAAGAGAGCTGAGAAGCAAGCTGGCTAGAAATCCTGGTAGCTTTTTAAAGTTCTTTTTAAAAACTTTTTAAAGTTTTTAAAGCCAAGGTCCCACGAACACAGCAATCTAGGTTTGTGGTTATGCCGAAAGTATAGTTTTCCTTATTTTGCTGGAAATCACTGGCCAGACTGATTTATTTTAAGTAAATAACCTCTCTGTTCTCCAAAAAACCTGTCAAAAAAAGAAAAGCTGAGCTTTCAGATCTGTTTGTCAAATGCGTCTCATCATTTGATATGTGTACACAGTCACATTATTTATAGATCAAGTATTTACTTATAAAAGTAAGTTTCTTGCACATTAAAAAAGCCTGTATCTTTCAGCGGGCCTGTTCACACCACCACAGGTTAGTTACTTATGGGGACTTTTTATAGAACTGGGGCCTTGTGATCTCATCCATATTCATATGCAGAACAGTCACAGCTTCCACTCTGAAGGACTTTCAGGTGAATGAGTACGTGACAAAGGAAAATGTATCCCTTTAAGACAATTGTATGTGTTTTCTGTAACATGCTGCATTAACTCTGTTTCACAAAGCAGCAGCTACCCTTGTCATCCATTGAACTACACTGTTTTCATGTGCTGTAGGTAGAAGTATGTGGCTCGATAACCTACTGAGTTTGCTAGTCTGTCCCGAAACCTGGGACACTGGCACTAATACCAGCATTATTAACAAAAGTGTCATTAAGAGTGTCTGTATTTCAAAGCTGCCTTCATTTTTCTGTACAAATACCCAAGAGTTCCTTTATTTACAATCTGAGATTTAACCCAAAGGGCAATAAATGACAAAGAGCAAGTTGTGTCTTGTGTGAGACCTTTTTTTTCAATGTGTGGCTTTAGTTTCTCCAAAGTTCTGTGACAAAGAACAGAAAATATTCCTTTACTTGGGATTCTTTCTGTCTTTCCAGCATCTCTTGCACCTTATACCTCAATGAGCAGAACTGTCTACTCCTTCAGTGCAAGGAAATATTGCCCATTAGCCATGACTGTAATGAAGGTTTCTGACTGTGGCTCCAGGAAAGCGATATTGCTGACAGGATGCAGTCTACAAATTTGAACATCCTCCCGGGATCAAGCTTTCCAATGTTTCTGTCTGTTTTTACAGAAGAGCAGTTACATTTGAAGAGCTGTCATGTTTCCCTTTATTAACATAAATTAGTCACCTGCTCCAGTGCATAGGTGTGCTTTTGGGTATGTAAAATGGAGGGTTATTAAAAGCTAAAGGAATTTGGGACATCAAATACAGCAAAGGCTGAGAATTTACTGACTTAGGGGTTTTGGTAAGCCTTGGAAGCCCCAGCATGGGAGATATGCTCCCTTTTTTCCCCCAAAATATAGAGTATATCTGAGGAGGACATGTCATTGGGGAGCCTGTAAAAGCAACACAGTGAAGGCACCCAGAAGACAAATTCCAAGGATGGGGAATAGCGTGGTGCTGAGTAAACAGTGATTGAAGGTGGAGAGATAGAATGAAAACAAAGTGCAGAAGCAGCCCGTGGTTCACCACTGTGGCAGTTTCATATCTAAGGTTTCTCCAGAAAGGCTAAGGGTTGCTAGCCCCCATAAATTTATTCTGTATCATATGCTTGCACAACTTAACCCTCCCCACTGCTGTTCTATTCCCCAGGCCACAGCCCTACAGAAATCTTGGCTCTGCCACCCACAGCTCCCTGGCAAAGCTCCTCTTCCCTGTCTCTTAACCTGTGAAACATTGCCCAGGATGTGCCTCAGTGTAAGAACCATCAGGTAGGTGGTATGAGAGGTGCTGGAATACACTCTGAGTGGAAAAACAGGGAAACATGGTGCATGTAGAGCTCCCCTGTCTGTCATAAAGGAGCTGCTTATTTAAAGCCATGCAGCTGTATTGGCATGTAGCTTGCCCTCTTCTTGTTTTGAGCTGTCTCGGGGATCTCCCTGTGCTGCTGCGCTCTATTATCTAGGCATACTCTGCCTAATCCCTCAACTGAGCGTAGGGAGAGTCTCAGTGTGCTGTATAAACACCGTGCAATAGCGATGATTAGCCCAATCCTGGTGTTATCAAGCGGTTCTTCCTTGCTATGTCAGCCGAGTGTAAAGGAAGAGAGGCTGCAACAAATGGTTTGAATTTGTATAGCTCTTTTCTAGGCGTAAAATGCGTTTAACGTGTCTGTTAACAACAGGAGTCAAACCTATTTGGTATTTGGCTACTCCGGTGTTTTGGCACGTGGAGAAATAAAGCAAAAGCAAAAGCAAAAAGGAAACATGAAATTTTGCCCGAGGCAAAGGTGTCCCCTTAATCACCTGTAATTATGTACCTAGCAAATAATTCAACAGCAGTAGGCTGAGATCTGAGAGCCCTGTAAAGGTTATTTGTAAAGAAAAACATTTATAAACATTGTGGTTTTAAAAGTGGGAATATATTTAAATAAAAGTTATGCCCTTGTAATCTCAATGCCATTAAAGTTTGCCATGTAAGAATAAATAACCAGTTGCAATGTGTCAAGCAGATAAATGAGAAGGATTGTCATGCATGTGAAAAAACTCCATTGTTCTGCTGGTCCTGAAGTAAATGACAAAAATCACAGAGTAATTTGCATAACTTGGAGATTAGAAATGTATCCCTTTATCCTTATTAATATATTTGCCCTTCTTAATTAGAAAGATTTGAATCTTATTTTAAAATAATTTCCTACCAAATATTCTTGGGGATAGAAGCTGCTTGTTAATTCTGAATGGGTTATTTGCCTAACCTTACAGAAGAGATAAATTGCTTCTATTTGATAATAGTCAATTTCAAAAAAAGGAATTTGGATATCTGGCAAAAAATTAACACATACATAGGAAAAGGGTTCTCACCATAAGCTTAGTTCTGTTTATCTGTCATAGACCTTTTTCCCACAGAAGTTACCTTTCTGTGTATGTCAGTTAGAATTCCCTGAATACATAAAAAATATACAGTATAAAGTTTCACATAAACTTTTGCCTATGTTTGTAAATCTTTCAATTTAACTCAATGCCTGTTCTCCTGTACATCAGTCTGTAACACAAGGATCTTGACTGATTCGTGGAGTCACAGAATTGTTTAGGGTAGGAAGGGACCTCTGGAGACCATTAATTTCAATTGCCAGCTCAGGGCAAGGGCAGCAACAACAGGTTGTTCAGGTCCATGTCCAATCACAGCATAAATATCTCCACAGATGGAGACCTCACAACCTCTCTGGACCACCTGTGCCAGTGTTTGATCATCCTGACAGTAAAATATGTGTTGTCTTGTGTTCAGATGGAATTTCATGTGTTTCAGTTTGTGCTCATTGCCTCTTGTCCTGGTCACTACTGGGAAGAATCTGTCTCTCCCTGCTTTATTTCCTTCCATCTAGTATTTATATACATCAATAAGATCACTCTGCTCCTCCTCTTATGTGGGCTGAACAGTCCCACTTCTCCCAGCATCTCCTCTTATAAAAGATGCTCTAGTTCCTTAATCGTATCCGTGGCCCTTCACTGGACTCACTCCAGCAAATCCATATCTTGTACCGGGGATCCAAGAACAGGACTCAGTACTACAGATGTGGCTTCACCAGTGTTGATCAGCATGTGCAGCAGATTCCTTAGAATTTCAAGAGGTTGCAAATAACTGTGGGAGCATCTTTGATTTGAGAGGAAATCTGAATACTGAAAGAAAAAGGATGATGCATTTCTTTAAAATATGTATTCTGTAATTGTGTAAAGGAGGGAAGTGGTTAATGACTCTCATTCATTCCTTCCAACCTATCTAGCTCTTACTTTTGTTCATTGTCTACAAAGTGTTCAATATCTTCATGCCTTCAGATATTTGTTTCCAAGATGATATAAATACTAATAATGAGGAAGAATTGAAAGAAATGTGTCAGAAGAGCGTGCAAAAGCATTGTTCAGTGGAGAACAATGTGATGTTCAGTAGTGGTCAGTGGTACTGACAGACAGGAGGAAGGGGCAACACACAAACTCGGTGGTGGATATGAGGGGCAGAATGGGAAACAAACAAAATCCTGGGAGGCAGAGGAGAGGAGGAGGAGGAATAGGAATAGTGGAAGTATATGCACTGTAAGAGCTCTTGCTTTGAGAGAAGAAGAGGTGGAAGCAGGACACATTAAAAAAATGATAAAAAGAGATAGGCTGAACATGACCACAAATAAGGGGCAAAAATGAGTGGCAAACAAAGCTTCTGTAGAGGGTTCCCTGCTTCCATGCCCTTGCTTCCACACAAAGAAAGAAATTTTATCAGTCTAGATGATCAATAAAAACAGGTTGTGTGTTGTGTCACAGCATGTATCAACAGGTAAGTGCTGACATGTTGTAGAAGACAACAGTCTCTTCTTTCAATAGCAGCATTTCTACTCCATTCTTTACACAGAGCCCTGTGAACATTGCACTCCAACTAAAATATTTTCTATGTGCCTTGATAACATAAAAAAAACCCCATAGATGTTCTTTATAATTTTCAGACCTTCCCCCGAAAGTCAACTCAGTACTTTCCATCAGGATAACTGCATGAGATGAGTCACAGTAGAGTAGAATCGTAGAATAGTTTGTGTTAGACCTTCAAGGGTCATCTGATCAAACTCCCCTGCAATGAGCAAGGACATTTTCAACTAGATCAGGTTGCTGAGAGCCTCATCCAACCTGACTTTGAATGTTTTCAGGGATAGGGTATCTACCACCTCTTTGAGCAACCTGTTCCACTGTTTCACCACCTTCATTGTAAAAAAATGTCTTCCTTATATCTAGGCTAAATCCACCCTCTTTTCTAAACTCCTAACTCGTCCTATTGCAACAGGCCCTACTGAAAATCTGTCCCCATCCTTCTGATACACCCCTTTTAAGTACTGAAAGATGCAATAAGGTCTTCCTGAAGTCTCTTCTCCAGGCTGAACAACCCCCATTCTCTCAGCCTGTCATCATAGGAGAGGTGCTCCAGCCCTCTGGTTATTTTTGTGGTCCTCCTCTGGGCCCACTCATAGGTCACTTTGTTTCCTCTGCTGAGGGCTCCGGAGATAGACACAGTACTTCACATGGGGTCTCACAAGAGAGGGGTAGAATCACCTCCCTCAGCCTGCTGGCCACACTTCTTTTGATGCACCCCAGGATGTCATTGGCCTTCTGGGCTGCAAGCACACACTGCTGGCTCATGTCCACCTTTTCATCAACCAACACCCCCACCCCAAGTCCTTGTCTATTTCTCTCAATTCCTTCATCCTCCAGTCTGTACTGTTACTAGAGGCTGCTCTGACCCAGGTGCAGGATCCTGCACTTGGCCTCGTTGAACCTGATGAAGTTCAAATGAGGCCACTTCTCAAGCTTGAGTCATGAGGGTGTCTCTGAATTCCAGTGTCTTCTAATAGGGTGGGAGTTCATTTGCCTGCTGGTCAGAGAGAGCTGCTTGTAAATGTCAAGTGCTGTAGTAAGTGGAAGGTAGTTACAAGAAACCTAACGAAACATGAAATGCAGGCTGGAAATAAAAATGAGTAACTACTAAATTTGTCATTCATAGGAAAAAAATCAAGTACACAACACACTTGGAAGCAGCAGTTTTTTTCAGAGTCCGCAAGGTAGTACTATTGAAAGTATCTCACGTAGACAAGCTTCACTGCTTTGAAAAGGCAGAAAAAGTCAGTGAACATCTGGTTGAGATCTATTATTAACATAATCCCAACACTGCTTTTGTGCTCTCATTCAGTTCTCTGGAGGCTCCATCTTCTTAGCAGCATCTCTTTATGTTTGGTCTCCACAGAACTTACCCTTTTCTGGTGACACAAAAGCCCTGGCTTCAAATGCCATCATTCAATGATAAGAACCAAGCGCGGGTACCATTTTCTGAATTTCACTGTGTCTGACTGTTCAAAATTGGAATATCAGAAATAACTATGGGAATTGGGAGATTAGTTGTAATATAATTTAATTGATTTGATCATCTTAATTTACCCAGGTTTTACAGAGGCAGTGATATAACAATGATTAAATGGATTTCTGATGTTTGTAAAAATATTTACTTTGTGTTTACAGACAGCATTCACTTAGTGTGGACATTGGGGTTTTGAATCTGTAAGTCTTCATAGTTTTCTTTAAGATAATCCTTCCTTTGCAAAACAACACACTCGTGATCTAGTGGTGCCTGCACAATCGAATTGTAATCTAGTTAGTGTTGTTTATTCAGCTGTTTTAGTGTATCAAAACGAGATTGTAAATTTAGCAATTATTATGAAGGAAAGAGGTCCATCTTTTAGGAACCGACGTTGCATACGCTCCACTTGTTATTCAGGCTTTTTGTTAGCTTTGGCATCTGCCTGGATTTGACACGCACAAACATGAATCAAATGACATAAGTAATAATATTCCTATTTGAGGGAGATAAGAAAAACCGAGTGGCCGTCATTAATTCCTGAAGCACAACAGTAACAATTTGTATCTTTCCCTGGAGTGTGGGTGTAAAACATTCCCCCTCCTGCAATTATTTGCATTTACAATTTGAAATTATTAGGGATTACAGAAGGGTTCAGAAGGAGCTGCTATGGTGGCCCATGTTGTTTGTGTTAACTCACCTCCTCTTGGCTAGCTGTGCCTCAATGCTGCCAGGCACTCGCTAATCATACTTGCCCAATGCTGCCAAGGCTAGCTGCTAGCCCCCTGTACTTGCCACTTTTTCCTCGCCAGCTGCTCTCAGCCAACACTACCTTGCTCTGGGGGCTGCTCCCTCTGCCTGTTCTCTCCATCCCTCCTTAGCCCTTCAGGTATGGCCTTTGCCTGTGCCCAGCACCACTCCCCAGTCCTGCCTTTCCCACAGCTGCTCCTCTCCCTGCAAGCCCTCAAAGCCCCTTTATCTGCCTAAGAAGTTATTTATTTCTTCAGAACAATGTGTTCCGTGGCAACTTGGGTCCACTTCAATGAGACCTGAAGATATGTGAGAGGGCAAAATGTTTATCATGGAAGCACAGAATTTCAGAGTTGGAAGGGACCTCTAGAGATCACCTAGTCCAACTGCCCTGCTAAAGCAGGATTGCCTAGAGCGTGTTACTCAGGACTGCATCCAGGTGGGTCTTGAAAACTTGCAGGAAAGAGGATTCCATGACCTCCCTGGGCAGCCTGTTCCAGTGCTCTGTCACCCTCACCCTAAAGAAGTTTTTCCTCATATTCGAATGGAACTTACTATGTTCCAGCTTGTGCCCATCACTCCTTGCCCCGTCGCTGGAAACCACTGAAAAGAGTCCAGCTCCATCCTCCTTCAACCCACCCTTTAGGTACTTCTAAACATAGATATGGTCTCCCCTCAGCCTTCTTTTCTCCAACCTAAAGAGCCCCAGCTCTTTGAGCCTTTCCTCATAAGAGAGGTTCTCCAATCCCTTAATCATTTTTATGTGATCATCAATGATTCATGCCAAGGCTGAGACTAGCCATGGAGATGACTATGTTTAGAGAATGTTTTAAAAAAAAAAGCCTTTTATACTTGCTGATGCTTAAAACCTTCAAGGTATTTCTACAAGCTGAGAAATAAAATAATAATAATAAAAAAGATTTTAAGTGTTTAGGATACAGTGATGGCAGAAGCCACATAATTATACAGATGCATAAGGAGAAATGAAATGAATACAAAAAATGGACAATGGGTAATGGTAAGAATTTTGGGGTTTGCACTTTCACAATTTTTTTTTCAGTAAGGTCATTGGATAATTTTATCCTGTATTTGCATCCCTAATGATGATGAAGTTCAGGTTTCTTTTCTTAATTGTTCTTGCTTTTCCAAGGAAAGTAAATTTATTTCTAGCTTTTTAGGAAGGAAAATCCTGGTTAATGATATCTGCCAGGTCTTAAAGTTTTTACATTTTTGGCAAAATCTGGTATGGTTTAAGATATGCAACATTTTTATTTGAACTCTTTTTCTCTGCTGGATTTTGTCACTCATCACTCCTCACTGCAGCGCTATTTTGCGTGATATATAACAGCATCACTTTCCCTGACAAAGCAAAAGAAATCAAAAACTGAGGAAAAACAGCAAATATGTCCCATCCTTGAGGCAGAGCTGAAGGAAACCTTTCAGACACAAGTTGATCTCATTTAATTATTCTAGGTCCTTCAAGGTAAAATTCATCGTATTGGTGTGTTCTAAGGTCATCAATGCCTATTTGTTGAGGGCACATGAAAAGGAAACTTTTGGATTTAGCATCAAAGGACAGAGGTTTAAGAACGTCCTGATCGATGTGCTGAGGCTGCTTGATGCAAGTCCAGACACCAGCTGTACAATTGATGGAGCCCATACGCTGACTGGTGAGACAAATTGTTCTGCTGGCAAAAGAGAAGTTAGGGTCAGAAAGGTCTACCCTAGACATATTTTATTATGATATTTCATTTTCAGCTTTACCAGCCACTTGACAAGTTAAATTCCCTCTGTGCTGTTATAAAATAGTGAGTTCAAAATGAAGATCTGGAATCGCAGGCAAATGTGGGCAATTATGTAAAGCATTAAAAACTTGCGGTTTCACAGCCTGTTGTAATATACTGGGGTCAAATGGTTTTCATGAAGACAAATGGTAACACATGCGAGAGCGAGCCTTCCAGCCTGGCCATGGTTAGGTGCCACAATTTTTGGTTCTAGATGACATCTCTGAAATATTTTGTCTTGTAATGTATTGTTTGGGTGAATTCCACTTGGAAAAGATTGAAGTCAGCTGGAAGCAGTTACAATATAATTGCAAATAGAATTTGTACTTCCTGATAAAAGATTTTTGTGTGCTCTCTGGCTGCCATCTCTCTTGTCTCTGTTTTATGGGAGGACAGAGATCTCTTTTCCCACATCACAGGATGAATACATGGGTCTTCCTGTCTCGCTCTATCTGTGGGTGAAAATTATTTTACCTTCTGAGCTGTGTTTTGTTATCTCTCTTTTACCACATGGGAAACGGGGAGAAAAAAAAGAGAAGAGATTGTAGCTGACTCTTCTCCTCCAAATGGGATCATCTATACTGTTAGTATTTAAGCAAGGTACACTGGTTGCTCCTGATCTCCAGTCACTTAACTATCATATCTGAAACTTCACTGCACTAGACTTTGTCATCGAGTTTAGAATTCCTTTCTCAGCCTAACTTCATGCCGAATCCCATGTCATTCACAGCATATAGAATAACCCTTTTTGGAAATGGGTCAGAAGGCTACGATAGCTTCCTCTTCCTCCTGCTCAGTTCTCTCATGGGTCATACCAAAAATTAGCAGGTATCTAATGCCTGGACAGAACAGCAGTTAGAGGAATATCTTATTCATTAATTTAAGCTATTAATTGCATATCCAGAAGGCTCAGTGTAAGACAGTGAAGCCAAGGGAGAGGAACAGGAGCAAGAACAGTCACGAATGCTTCCCATGGACTTGTCCAATCCAGCTGGCTTGTCTCCATGCTGCTTTGAGAAAGCTGTGTCCAGGGGCAGAGCAAGGCTGGTCTACACTGAGGCAGGCAGTGGTGTAAACGAATGACAGCTCATGTGTCCTGGAGCGACAAAAACCCTAAGTGCTTTGGAAAGTATGGAGATGGTTGTGTCTTCCCCCAGTACAACTGTTCTTGCCTCTTGATAGGACTTCAATGGGATATTTGGCTAATTCTTCCCACTCTGCAATGGATTAAGCAAGCATGCTGTTGTGTTTACTTAAATAAACACACTTTCGGTAAAACAAACAAAGAATTAGAATTAGAGGGGTTATTTGGGTTGTTGGGGTTTTTTTTTATGGTTTATTAATTGCCAATTTGAACCATAAAACATAATGTCTTCTAGTCCAGCTATGAGATTCTTCAGGCTGCCATTGCCAGGTGATTGCCTGCTACCCACCCTGCTGCCACCAGACCACTAGCCGTATTTCAATATTTAGTGTTTCTCTTACGTGTAACTCTGAGATTTAATGAATATAACACTCCAGCTGCTCCCACAGTGCTTATAGGCTGCTGAAATCACGGATTAGTCTTCTGCATGAACTCTGATCATTCTTCTAGACGGTACGTTTTCAGATGCCATCTTTAATTTGTGATATTAATACTGAACCTGATCACTGTTCAGTGGCTTTACTGAAATATTTACATATAGATTAGTGAAGTAATTTTTACTAGAGTATTGAAAGCTCTCCAGGCCTAATAGGAATCATAAACTTAACCACAGTCTCTGTATGACATGAATATGATTTTTGCTTATGAAATGGCCTTGGAGGTTTGCTTTCAAAACAAATTGGGTGTATTTCCTCTGCCTCATGCATTTACCTCTGACTGCTGGGGGAATGAGACGGCAAGTGAGCGTTTTGAATGAGCAGTGGTGAGTGTATTCTGAGAATTGTTTTTTTTCCACGTCAGCACCTTTTTAAGGAAGATGAACTATCTCAGTGAGGTATACCAAAAATTACATTTTAAAATACTGAACTAATTAGTTAAGGCATATATTACTTTATTATGTAAAAAGAAATGTTTCCCAAAGTGATAGCTTAGTTACATAAAGTGCCCTTTCATTTTATATTACAATGGAAAGACGGACCTGTTATAGAACACTTGGCCCACTACTATTAATTATCTGATTTGAAGATCACCTCTGGCTGTTAAAAAGATTTATATTAATCTGTACTTGATAGATTCAGAAGGATTAAGAGAGTGAAGAAGAGCGTTTAAAAAGAGAACATCTTCCTGGCTTCATTGTTAGATGACCTTGTGCCATGGTACGTTTAAATTGCTTACTTCCTATAACTCTATAAAAGTTCAGTGTTTTCATTTTCTGGATTAGATTGAAGTGTCAACTGTTTTTGATGAATTGCACTAGTAATATATGTTCATGTTCTTCTTTGTTCTTTTCTTTTTTATTTATATATGTCCAGTATAATTTAGTTCCCCTAAAAAAGCTTTCACAAAGAAGATTTTTTTAATTACAGTTTTAGCAAAGTATTTTGTTCTTTCAAATGCCTTTAACTTTGTTCTGAAGAAATAAAATCTTTGTTCAGCTGTTTAAAAAAAGCTCAAATTAAAAGTTTATGCCAAATGTCCTGGTTTCCCATGTGAAATTCAGCATACTTTGTAGAAAGAAGAAAGTTATGCAAATAAAATCGACAAATTATTGCAATTAGTGATTTACACCTTCATCCTTTAACCTGACCTATATGAAACACTGCTGAAATCAGAAGGTCTCCTTGCAAGAGCAAGGGTTTAGCCTTACCTTCAGGATCAGGGTCTTATTTATTTATTGCTGAAAGGTGCAGAGGGTGGCAGAAGGCTTTCAGTGCTTTACTTCTGTTATTGAAGATTCTCACTGATGCAGAACTTGAAAGAATGGCAAATAAAATCAAGACACATTTATATACAGTATGTGTGCTACTGACTGGAATTACAAAGAACCATAGATACATATATTGTTTTATAGCCTCGCATCAGAAGGGATAGAGATATCTGTAGTCAAGTGTATTTTGTGCTGATTAAGTGAGATCAATATTTTTATGTTATACTATTAAATCTCTTTTGGTTTGGGTTGGTTTTTGGTTGTTTTTTTTTTGTTTTGTTTGGTTTTTTTCAGGTCAAAGAAGTATAAAGGGCAACAGCTTCTCTGTGCATTAGATAGACCTGATGTGTTAAACTGCAGTAAACATGTCTTATGTGTAAGCAAATGAATAAAGTTATTTAGTGTAAGCATCAATAAAGTACACATTTGGATTTCTTCTTAATATTGCAATTTGAAAATTAATTAAAATTTAAAATTAAGAGCCTTGGGTTGTTTTCAGGTTTTGTTTTGTCTGAAAATAAACTCCAATCTGACACAAACACTTATTTTTCTGAAAGAACAGGGTGAACTCGGAGATGTCTGGGCACAGCAATTCTGTTGTTGCAGCTTTGGTCAGAACAACAAATACTAAACATAGGAAATAAAACACATCCAAATATTTTATACATATTTTACATAATTTCTCATTTCAGAAGCTATCATGAGGGAATTAATTGTACTATACTGTACACGGGAAGTGGTACGTTTTAATAGCTGGTGTATATGGTTCTCATCTTTTTCCCCAGTTGATGTTTCCACTAGCTCTGTTCCACAAAAGAGTGTGCACATGTGCTACAGCAAGAGTAAAACCCACCCAAAGCTATAGAGGCTTAAGCATCAAAAGAAGTTTTTATCAGCGCTTACTGAATCTCATGAATATCAAGGGCTTTTGGAGTCTTTGTTAAACCAACCCGTGATTTCTCTGTTGGCTTTAAGCTGCATCTCTGACTGTTCTTTTTCTGTATCCTACTGTGTGTTGCACCTTCTCGAACAAAATTGGAGCTGCAATTGTAGTTCCATTACAAATGGTGATAAGCAAGCACCTGCCCTCCTATCTGTTGTTTCCAAATGCAACATTTGATTGAGTGGAACCATTTCTTAAATTATACAACCTTGCTCCTATTCCCACCTGTCTGTCATTTAACATTCCTGTTGCTATGGCTTTGGCTGTGTTGTATTTTGCTTTCCAAAATGGTACAGAATCTTGAATGAAAAAAACTCGGAGAAAATCTGCTTAGCAAAGTGAGGTGTCTAAACAGAAGTCATTAAAGTAACAACCCTGTCCTTCACAGTTTATTACTGTGGTTCAAATATAGGAGTGAATTAGAATATGTAGCCTTCTACTTGCAGTCAAAGATTTTCTATTATTGACTTCACTGATTAATGTGGAAGTAGTGTGCTTTTCTGGCTATTTGTCCATGGTCTTGATGCTTCTTCCAATGGTTTTTAAATTAAAGATGCAGTTTTGGGGCAGAAACATGTTGCCATGGAGAAAACATATTTATATAGGAAGGGTTGGCTCTAGGAATGTCACTTTGGGCAGCTCAAAAGTCAAGTACTCTGATCCTAGGAAGTGAGTTAATTAAGTGCTACAAGACTCTACCAAGTAGATGTCAAAGACTGTAGATCATAACGCTGCAAGCTATAATACTTCCAAGAAATTACAAGTTGTCTGACCTGAACCATCCTGACCTGCCTTACTTTGGTAGTATGAGCTCAGATTGTTAGCTGTGGGGTGGAGAAGGGAACAAGCCAAAGACTGGCTTGAGGAGGAAGGTCTCCATTGGTTTCCTCAGTTATTAGTGCAAAGGCAGAAAGAGAAGCATTTTTAGAAGAAAGTTCTTCACGAGGGCCCATGTCAGCAGACTCAAGCAGTATTGAGGAACACTCCCTGGCATGGCAGCTTAATTGTACCTATTTATCATTTTCCAGAATGCGTCTTGGGATGTTTTTGGCCCAGGAAAACTAACCATCTCTCCAAAAATTTTAGTTCAGAGGCTATGGGACCATTTTCAATAGATCATTTGCATGCAGCTGTCCTGTTCTCGAGGCTCAAAGAGTTTAACAGCATGAAGGTGGGCCCTTCTGCACTAGGTCTGAGTGTCAAAAAACATTCCAAGAAATAAATTATGTAGTCTAAGTTGCCTCCTGGAAGAAATAAAGGGCACCTGACAACTGAAATATGAAATTACTTAAGTAATACTGCTTAGCTATGGTGATGGCAGCACATGAAGAGTCATCTTCATCCCAGGATTTCTGTCAAGTTGTTTGAGAGCTCATGAGGAGAAGCCAACAATGTGAATTTTAGGAATGACAAAGGCTGTAAGTTCATAGGACAGATCTGGCAATGGAAGTAAGGTAGTAGAATGTGAGTAGAACGTCACACATTGGTGCAATTTCAATTTGGCACCAATGCAATGACCTGAGATCCACAACAAACTTTTCCCAAAGTAAGTGGAAGAGGCAACTGCCTGAGCATTTTGCAGTGCCTGCAAAGGACGATAGGTAGTTACTTTTAGGGTTAATATGTAGTTACTTTTAATTCAGCTGGGCCACTCTGGGAAAGTTGGAAGGTTGTGGGAAAACTCTGTGAACTTACCTGTCTTCTTGTCAGCTGGGCTGTGAGACAGGGAAAGCAGGATTGCCTTTTTCCCTTATATTGTATATGGAGAAAACTTTGTCTGAAAACAAGTGTTGCCAACTGCTTTATTGTTTTAAACCTTTCAGTAATAGTAAAGTAAGCTTTACTATTGTTCGAACCAGCTCACAGTGTCATGGTGTCTTGGCTTCACCCTGGGTACCTGCTGTTTTCTTTGCAGTTTTTCTAACATATGCTAGGGATATACTCTGATATTATTCTATTTCTGTCATCCTCTACTATCTTCATTTCACTATCTGCTTGCACTTTTTTTTTAATCTGTGCTTTCTTTTATCTTAAATTAATTGTATACATTTTCTGTTCTTCTGCACCTGAATTTTTATGCTGCTTATGTATCTTTTTTATTTCTCTCTTAATATCTTCCTCAATTTTGTGTTTATTTTCCATGGCCTCTTTCTCCTCCTAATGTATATATCATTGGATAATATGTGTTGCCCTTGGATATGCAGTAATTGCTTTCTGAACAGTTTCCATTTTCTCTGTGTCCTTTCCTTCTCCCCCTCCTCCCATTAGACGCTTAACCCACTGGATCCTCTCCATCACTTCCCCATTCTTCTGTGTTCAAAGTCCTTGGAGTTTTTTATTCCTCTTGCAGGTTCAGTCTGCAGTAATGAATCCAACTGGATTATGGTCATTAGTGAGTCCTCCACCTCTATCGCCTAACAACAGCGGCACTGCTGAAAGTCAGAACTTTCCTCTTTCTTGCCACCTTTTAATACATTGAGGATATAGTACATGGCTGTTGCTTGATTTATTTCTCTCATTGTGTCCCTGTTCCTGTGTGTCTGGGTAGCTGAAATCTCCTCTTATTAGTTTTGACATTTTGCTATATCTCATAATCTTCTTGTTCTCTCTGATCCTATTTTTTTCTGTTTTATATCCAGTCCGTACAACCACCTCACTCCCTTCTATTGTCTCGAATTTTGAGCCACGATGATCCTTTCAGGCAGCCGAAAAAACTTTCAGCTTCGTCAAAGTTTTGGCCTGCCGGAAAGAAAGAGTTTTGAGCTAAGCTTTTACAACCTGAATGGTGTCTGGTTTGGCAAAGTGCATTCCCCCACCCGCAGCTCCCTCCTGCTGTGTTCTCAGTGCTCTGGCCCCAAATCAAGCAATTAAGTACACGCTTAAGTTCAATCAGGTGAGGAGCACCGTTAACTCAACAGGACTACTTCCATGCTTGAAGCTGGCACAGGATTAAACATTTTGCTAAATCAAAATATTGGAGCTGTGATTTTAATGCAGCTCGCTTAATGAAGACTATACATCCCCGTGCTATGAAAGGTGTGCAGTAACTCATTCTGGTAGACATTCGAGTGTGAAGGCAGAGAATTCAATCCCGCGTCTAGGTCTTAATAGTGCATGTGCATTTGCATACACACGCACAGGATTGCAGGGAGGACAGCACCGTATTTGAGAATATCAAGCAGATTGTAAAAGCAAATGTACAGAATCTGGGCCTTATTCATTGCCTGTAGACGCAATAAGAAATTCCCATTGACTTTAATAGGTACGGTTTGGGGACTCTCTAAGACAAATACTGCAACAGCTTTTATCAAACAGCTCCATACCATGGACACATCTCTCACTGCAGTTTAGCTTTACCATGTCTTAGACCTTATGTACAAACTTTGCAGACAGCGGTAGGCTGAGGTAGTGTCCTTCTTCTGGATTGTGTTAATGCCTGAAAAAATATTTAATTAAGCATGTATAAATCATCTCATTTTCCTGCCCTTTATCCTATCTCCTGCTCAGAGTCTTTAGAGTGATAATCCTACTGAGCATTTAAATAATTATGTATCAACCCCTTCCATCATAGGTGACTTAGCAAATAGCGGATTTGCCTATTGCATTTCAGTTGTGGGGTGAACATTGTCAAAGTTAATATAATTCTAATCTGTGTCTTGTAGTTTTCAATAATGTTTTAAAGAAAATTAAATAACCTCTGAAAACTGAATTCTCGGGATGAAATTACATATCGTCATAGCCATGGTATGTCACATTCATTTTGCTACAAATGAATATATCAGCTTAGATTTATTTTAGCATGGCTTATGCTTTCCAAATTCAGGTTTTAAAGGTTCACCCTGAATAGTATCACAGCAAAATGCCTCTGGAGAGACAGTTGGATCTCATTTATAAGCATCTCTCACTTTCTGCCGTATGCCATAATAAATGTTCTTGACTGTAAGATTTTAGATGAGATCAGTTGTACTTCCTGCTTATCCCCTTCTCTACTGGCAAGCCTGAAAAAAGACTATTGCTTTTTCACAGCCTTTAAAAAGGGAGGACTCACTTGACTCATTTTTTAAAGTAGATCATTTAATATTTTTGGAATTACTGCTTGAATTCCATCTGTAGGATGTCATTTGTCATAAACAAAATAAGAGAACTGCTCACATCACAGCTTCTTTCTTTCACTGCCAAGAACTATTTGCCACATCAAAGAAATCTGTCTCCAAAGTTTTCTTTATTACTATCATTTAGTTTATAATTGTTATCTTTGACAGGTGATTGTAAAAACCAAATTCCTAAAATGCATTAAGATCTCTAGATGCAAAGTATCCTTTCGTGATCTTTGCAAATAATTCTGGCTTGAGGAAAAATTTTAAATCTTTGTCTTCAAATGAAATTACTTAAAATATATGCCATTATTTTTGAAGTGAAGTAATTTACACCCCATGGCACAGTGAATAAGAAAATCCAGATGCAGACATTTAACGTTTGCCAGCCTTAGTCAACTTGTAACAGAGACAAGGACACATCAGGTCTTTTGGGAAGTACTGGAAGAGATTTCACGTCCACGGAGGTCAGGAAGAAGCTCGCTGTAGTGGGTCCGGCTGGGATGGAGTTAACTTTCTTCAGAGTAGCCCGTATGGCACTGTGCTTTGCATTTGTACCTAAAACAGTGTTGATAACACACCAGTGGGGGTTGGCTACCACAGAGCAGTACTCCCATAACACCTCTTCACCACCCACCCCCAGACCTTCCTGCAATGGCTGATGGTGGGCAGGAGGTTGAGAGGGGGACACAGCTGACCCAAGCTGACCAAACTGACCAAAATGAAATGGCAAATAACAAAAGACTACATTTTTCTGCAATACTTGTGTAATCCCGTGAAAATTTGTGGAATTCTTGTAACAAAATAAAGTAATCTTTGAAAGGAAGGTGGCATAAAAGGCAGACAGAGATTCACAATGTTTGCTTTGTTATTCAAACACTCTATAGACGTTTCTCAACTTCCAATATTGCCACTATGAGATAAGGCTTATCAATAAAGTACAAAATGCTAATAAAAGTGATAAAAATGAAAGACGGTTATGAACGAGATCCAAAAATATGTCCCCCAGTAACAGGAATGTGTCTATGCTTAATATGTGATGCCATCATTGAGGGATTATACTTTTTAATTAGAAGTCATATACCAAGAAATATATAAATTAAATAACACATTTTCTAAAAGAAAACTGGAGGGGAAAAAAAGGCTATTAGGTGACTACAGGGTTCATTTTCACAGGCCATCAGCAGAGTCTGAATTCTCTTCAGCCCTCCTAGTGAAAATTCAAATTTCTGTTTCCCATGTTCATTCCAGGATGATTGTGCCTGAGCAGGTGAAGCTCCAGTTTGCCATAAACTGGGAAGATATTTCATCCAGTTCTGCCAAAATGTTAGCTATAAGTTAGCGTGCAGTGCCACTTATGATGAAATGGGGGGTGACAGTGGCCAGCTTTCTAAGGCAAAGTCTGAGGTCTTGCTACACAATAAGATTCCCAAAATACACAGACGTGTAACATAATATAGCAAAGAGGGAACAATCAAGTGTCTTCATTCTTAGGTCAAAGCACTTTCCCTCTCCCCATACATCAATAAGGAATCTGCCTCTTGAAGATGAACACCATAATGGAAAAATGTTTCACAGTATTTTGCTGTAATCAGATAAATCAGTATAACAGACATCTCTCTTGACTGAAATGTCAACTTTCTGCAAAATCAAATCTATTCCATATTTCTGATCATAATACAAAATTAATTGAATTTTGTGTCAATGAGACTGCAAATATGGAATGACTCCCATCTAATAGAACATAGTCACAGTTTTTAAGGAAGATTCACCAGAAATAAATGTCATAAATGTGATGGTGGAGTTGTAATAACCTCCAGCAGGTGGTCTAGAGAAGAAATTCCATGGCATAGAGGAAGCTACTAACTTCCCATCATCTTAAATAAGAAAAAATAGAGAAGAAAAGGGGAAGAGATATCTTGCAGTCGACTATCTGTTGAAAAACTGCTGCCAGCATTTCTATTAATCTTGCTACTAGCAGTTGCAGAAAATGCAAGTGTGAGAGAGGCTACAAGGGATGGGGGAAAAGCTGTCTTTTAAAGAAATACCATACATTTAAGTGGAATTACCTGATGTTGAATAGAATTTAGTGTAAGAAGGTATAGAAGCAATTTCTGCTTAGATTAAAAATTACTGAGGAGATCATGAAAATATCCCTTGATGAGATCTTACTACACATTTTCCTAATTTCCCTTCATACCAGGATGTATGACCTAGCATCTGCTGGTGAAAAGATGAATGAGTGTGAGTGTAGGGTGTTCACAAGGTCGTTAGTCATTTTTAAAGAATGATTCAAATATGGGTTATTTGTTAAAAGAAGGGAGAAAGACTAATGCCACCTATTCTGCCTGGGGTTTGCATGCAGCTGATATATTTAACCCTTGATTACTAGGGGTGAACATCCAGCCACTGGATTCCCCTGACAGGGAGAGGGAAGTGTGGGAGCTGATTCTGTGCGGGTCTTGGTCAAACTGGCAGAGCCTTTTGGATCAGGTAGAACGTTGCACAATCACAACTGCACTGCTTCCAGGGTCAGCACTAGTAAGTCAGAAGCAGTTTTAGCTACTTCTCTCCGGCTGATTGATCAATTAATGACTCCTACGAGCCCGAGCCTGCTCCTTACAGTCAACCGTGAGTCCTGGGGTACATGTTTCAGAGGCAATTAACTGTCCCTCAGCAGAATCAGCTGGGCTCGTTTGCTCTGGCTCGGTCCCAGCACCCTGCTGAGCAGCGCAGAGCTACCCTCACGGCTTCACATTATTCCTCCCAGGGCTGTGAATTCCAGGAGGTTTATTAACTTCCTCGGCAGCACTTCAGGGGCAGACTGAGCCAGCTCAGATCTGGGGCTGTGTGCCAGAAACTGTTGATCAGAGGGTGCTAGAGAGCACAGCCAGGAGACCAAATCTGTCCTGTTCTCAGTTCCATCTCACGCCGAAACACCAGCTGACTCCTGTTGTTTCTTCAGTTTCTCTGCACTGTATTTCCTACTCGTCATGTTCCGATATTAATTTGCCTTGCTATACGCCAGAAAATGGAGAATTTTTAGGCTGAACGTTAGGAAAGTTAGGCTGAACATTAGGAAAGAATTCTTCACAGAAAGAGTGGTCAGGCACTGGAATGGGCTGCCCAGGGAGGTGGTGGAGTCGCCATCCCTGGCCATGTTTCAGAGCAGATTAGATGTGGTTTTGGGGGATATGGTGTAGGGGAGAACTTTGTAGAGTAGGGCTGATGGCTGGACTCAATGATCCCATGGGTCTCTTCCAACCTGAATGATTCTATGATTAATTTATCTGTAACGTTTTGGGGGCTTACCTCATTGGCAGATGGAAGGGTGAATTTTTCCAAGAGTGGTTCCTGCGTGGGTTAGTGACCCTACAGTGATCTCAGCTCTAAAACCTGTCAGCTGGGAAATGACTGGATTATTGTTAACTGTATGTAGGGCATACAGCCCAGGTTGAGTTATTTAATCCGATATTTAAGAAGCCCAGCACTTTTATCAAAGGCTGAATACAAGAGAATCACTTCTAGAGATGGCACACATAGATGGATATGCAGCCTGTTAACTAAAATAGATAATAGAAATGTCCCTCCCTTCCTCTTGGATACTGAACTGTCCTCAAGAGGAGGTGGGAACTGTCTAACCTGTCTGCTGTGCCAGGTAGGCAAATCTGCTGCTTCTATTTGATGCGTGAAGAAGTCAAAAAAATTAAGCAAAAGTATTCTATGCAGCATCTGCAGCATCCTCCTATTTCTGTTTTTCCTGCTTTGTCTTAAGGAGCGCTGCTTGCTTTTTCTGCCAGCACATGAAGGTGCAAAGAATGAATTTATGTGCTTGAGAAAGAACATTTCTGAGAATACTTTCTGAAACCTTAAAATGAGTTCCCAAATCGGTCTTTTATGGTAGCAAGTGCCGCCAAAGTTACAGAAGTGCTTTCTGGAGCAACTGTTGTGTGTAGAAACCTGTTGCAGTAAACACTCTTCTGTTTTCATTTCTGTTGCTTAGCTTTTATGTTGTTATGTGCAATAGGGAGGGTAATAAGAATAGCAAAAGAATAGCTACTAGAACATTTATGACAGTTAAGAAAAAGGGAAAACAGCAGTGAGACTGTAGCTACGGAAGCTGATTTGGTCTCTGTACTTCCTTGAGAATATCCAGCCTATACATAACTCCGAAAGCAGTCACGACAGTTGAATCACTATCCGAATAATATCCCCATTACTATGGGAAAATGGGAGCAAAAGAGCTGTATTAGACTGAGTTACAACAACAGCATCATTCACAATATAGGGCTAGAAACAGCAGCTTTTTCTTGTCTCAGTCTCATAACTGGGTTTGATTCCTAGTTGGAATAATTTGATAATCTAAATCAAACCACCATCAACTTGCTGGTTTTATTTGCAACAGTATTTTGTGTTTGATTATTGTATTATCTCAGCTTTAGTTTAATAAGTAATGATCTTTCAGTCTTAATGTGTTTGCTAAATCTTTATATTTGCTGTATAAATTACTTTAAATATGCAATAAGGAAAACTGTGCAGCTAATTGCTCTTTCAAACTGTATCTGTTTCAGCATGTCAAGAGTGAAACTAATATCAGCAATAGCATTTGTGTACCAATTATTTCTCCTACATCCTTCAAATGAAAGTGTTCAAAAAGTAAGGAACTCAGAGAAAGGAAAACTCAGTCTGTTGAGAAGAGAAAAAGTTTTCAATGAAAATTAAGAGACGAGTAGACAGAAATAGTTAATGCATATGGCTTTAGGGGAAACTCCCTCTCATGGAAAATAGAAAATGTATTGGGGGCTGGTGGGATGACAGTACTTTGCTATGGTGTAGAATAAAGACTGAAATCACCCCACAACTCTCATGTCTTAGTATTGAACAGTTACTGCTCTGGTGGCTTCATTCTTCTCCTTCTCTGGGCCCTACAAGATTGCTGTGGACAGAATTAGCCCCTGATCACTCAAAGCCCTCAAAGTGACTGCTCCAGTAATCAAGGCTATTAATGCCTTTTCATCCCTTCTTCCTTCTCTCCATGATTGAGGAAGCGACATACATATATACTGAACATTTTATTTTCCTGAACAGTTAGTTCCCAGTTTACTGGGCTTTCACACAAAGAAAGATTCTGATTAACCAGGTCTCAGAACACGCACCAAAATCTGACGGGTTTCAGCGCTGCACGGAGTTCAGAGATTTAAACCAAGGTGCACAGAAAATGTAGAAATGGAAGTGGACTCTGAAGAGTTAGATGAATTTGTTATCAGTAACTTAGGCAGTATTAATGACAGTTATTGTTGGTGGGTACCTCTGAGGAATGTGCCTTTATTTACTGTTTGCAAGGGGCTGCAGATGCGCGGCTCCTGGCAGTTAGTGCCAGTTGATTGCTGGCATGGTGCAGACCACTGCTGTCAGAAATTATATCTCGTGGTTCGGATTATAAACTGGGTGTTAGAGAATTGCCCCAAGGCTTTTCAGTAACTCTCCTTATTACTAGCACAAGTGAATCAGCTGTTAGCTGAGCTTTCCTAATTTGGACCGATAATTGGTACAACAGCGCTGCTCAGTACTTACTGGCACCTCCCGCAGTTTTGCCTTCGGTCATTTAGCAGTTTATGCATAAGTCATGGAAATGGTAGAAACCTATTACTGAGCATTGCAGCCATCAGTTCTCATGATGAAGCATTTCCTCCAAAAGTAACCAGTTTCTTTTGGCAATGGTCCTTTGACTCTTTTTATTTTTTTATTTATTTTTTTTGGTACTTTGGGTCCTGCTGATTCTAAGAGAAATAAAATCTAGGGCTCTCTGATACTAGAGACCGTCAAACCTGTTTCAAAACTGGTGATTTGAGTAGGTTGAAGAACAGTCTGAAAAGCCAAGGAGAATAACTGAATGAAAGGAAAGTCAGGAGAGAGTCATTCAAGCAATAACCAGAAGGAAACCTCTTATCTTTTCTGAAGTTGTATTTTTACAACTTGTTTCTCTGTACAACTGAGGGGTTTTGTTTGTTTGCTTTCATCTGGGCTAAGGGTCAACCATTTAATGATCTCTGCAGAAGGCTTATCTGCTTTCAGCTTCCTCTGAATCTGAACTATTAAAATGATGTATTGGATGGTAGTTTCTTTGTATACAGAAGTGGTCAGGTCAGTTGTTGTTATGTACCAAAGAATTGTAATTAAAGTCCAGTTGAAACAAAGGCAAAGCAGAAAGCTGAGATTGCTACATTAACCTGCCTGGCTAGCCTAGATGCAGAATGCAATATTTAAAAAAAAAAAAAAAAAAGGAAAAAAACCCGTAGTGTTTGTCTAACTGTAATTATATATGACTAATAGTAGAAATTTATTCTAGGTCTCATTCACTGTGGATTTTCCCTATATGTAAGATGAGCAATTATTGAAAGGACTTTGATCAAGGAGTACCTTTAAATTGTTTGCGGTTTAATGGAAGAGATAACAGAGATCAAACGATAAGCTAGTTGTACCTAAGAGAAACGAATCTGTTAAGGGAGTGAAATGATTAGTGAGATCTTTTATCTGTAGAGAGGAGAGAATGCTAAACCTGTTCCTTTGGATTCCAGTCTACTTTACCTGTGCACTTAGTGAGACAAAAGCTTAAATTTAAATTTGGATACAGGAGAAAAATCTGCATTGAGTTAGTAAGGGCCACATTTACAAATGCAAAACCAAGTCCCTCTGTTGGGCAGCAGGTTCACAGCAATTTTTAGCTGGAGACTTGGGAATGGAGAGGCTGGTGCTTTCACAGAAGTAATAACCCCTTTGTGAGAGACAGCAGAGAGAACCCTGAATGCATACTAAGGCATTGCTGCCTGTCCTGTCCTTAAGACTTAGTCAATATTTTTCTGAACAAAACCAGCTTGAAGGCAAAGTTGCTGAAAAGTTTTTCCATATATATATTCTATGTATAAAGGTATAAGTTTATACACACACTTTGTATTTAGAGTGAAACACTTCTGTGATTACAAGAATAAATATGTGGCATTCCTGCATTCTCCTCTTGCACCTGATGACATTTCAACATAATTGGTTTTGTAGATACCCTTTGCCACTTACTAGAATCCACTCCAATAACTGTAGCAGATTTCTTCCAATAAAGGCACTCTTGCAATTCAGAAGGTAAGTAGCTGTGTAGTGGCTGTTGTAAAATGGACCCTCTTAGGACTTCTACATTTATTACTCAAAAAACCTGAATGCAGGTTTTTTCAAAACAAACAAATAAACAAACACCATCCACCCACCCACCTCCAAAAAAAACCCACAGCCAAACCAAAACCCTCTCAACTGGTGGTAAGTTTGTTGGTGTTAAATTTGAAGAAAATTAGTCAAGTCAATGTGTCATTTTGAGGCAATGTGTGTGCGCCAAGCACATACCCAAATTTAGTGGGATATCTAAAGCTCAAACTTAAGTAAAAATTGGGGTTTTTAAGCCTCTGTTAGCTGTGCCAAATGAGCAGCAGTAGGTTAAGAGCAGCTGGAACAGTGAAATGGGAGAAAAGATAGTGTTTACTCTACTTAGAGGCTGCAGTTTACTGACGTAGCTTCCAAGGTGAAATGAAGGGACTGGGTCGTTAGCTCCAAATGTGGTGGGTGAGAAGATGTGATACATTTAATATGCCTTATACCCAAATGCTGTTGCGAAATCCTTTCTTCTCCAAACCTATCTCTTCTATAGGCCATTTGGGAAAAGTTGAGCTAAGGCAGTTATAGTGACTCTATTCCACCTCAAAACCCCCTTGCATTGCATTATGTTCACTGTGCCATTTGGGCATCTGGAGAGCAGCCCAAGATTGGGGTGAATATTTTTCCTCTATCATAGAAACAAATGGAAAGGAAAGTCTTGAAATGCACCATGTATGTATAGCCTGGATTTGAATTAAGATCTTTGTCAAGAAGCATCTCACCCAAGGCTGTTCATTTAACTCCTCAAATATCCAGCCCAGTATAAATGAGATTTTAAAATTAATTCTCTCACCTTTTCTTTGTGTGATAGAACATTCAAATTACTGACTGGTTATTCAAGTTTCTTGTTTGCACTGATTGTCTGAAAAAAATTATTAATCTTCTGCCACCTGCCACCCCAAATCAATGGGTATTTTTAAGAGTCAGTAGTATTATCCAATCTTCAATTCATAGCTCTGGAATGCATTGTATTTTTCCTTCCTTTGCACGTATGCAAGAAAAGGTCTATAACAATCTACCTATGCCTCCTAAAGGCAAGAAAATACCCTTATAAGATCATGGTTTTAGCAACTGAGTTGGCTAAGCTAACTGAAAGTCCACTGCGGGGGAGTTTTCTGTATTTTATGTTTATTAAAAATTCCTGTTTGGGTTAGATCTACTCATTTCCATCTCAGCAAACGATTGATAAGGGTGTTCCAATCAAAAGAACAGAATATTCTAAGTCTTTTGCCTATGCATGCAGCTAGGTGTCCCCATTAGTACTTCTGTCGAGTGGGTGGCTGCCTCATGGGAACTAAATGGATTAACCCAACTCATTTAGTCAAAGTAAATGAACAATCATCAAATGGTGAAATCTGTATTTTGACCTAGCATTGCTTTGAGCCACTCACCTAGAGACAGAGCTCTGTATTCCCCCGAACCACTCTTGCATATATCTTTAATATCATTCCTTGCTATAATACACTTCTACTGTGTGCTATGTTTTATGAGTAAATCTTCCAGCCATGGGAATTTACAATTAAAATAACCTTCACGTTAGGGACATTTCTGGTATTAGCTCTGTCCCTTATTACCTTACTTCTGTTTAAGCCTCTTAGATGTGAAATTGAAATGGTTAGTAGTACATGGTAAAACAAGGAAAATCTATTTCCATTTCCAAAAGATGAAACTTTCTGGTGCATTGGCTGGGACTAAACTCGAGGGCGGTAAATTTTCAGTGTGGTGTGTAGGGAGTTAGCTACACGACTCATTAACATTAATTCCCATCTGTAAATAATTTTGCAATACTTTAACTAGCAGGGGAGCTATTTCATCTTTTATACTTAGCTGATTGTAAAAATGTATGCTGAAACCATCTGGCCTTAGTGTTTTGTTGGACTTCAGACTTTTAATAGCCAGTCTGATTTCCTTCACTGAATTGGGGTTTTCTAATCCCTGGCTCAATTCTCCTTCCAAACTAGGTAATAGTGTGTTGCTATTTGCTTGTCAATCAATCCCTATCTCACCAATTGAGATGAATAACAAGAGTTGCTATAAAAACTTAGGAAGGCTGTGGGCCTAATTCTCATTCATGCTAAAGTTAGTTTACGCTACTCTAGTTGCTCATTTACTGGGTGTAAATGCAATTTACTGCCTGAACAATATAAAGCGACTGTACCATAAATGAGAATCAGATCCCCTATGTTCAAAGCAGCTAACAGCTTCAAATTGCTGAGTACTATTTTCCCACAGGAGCTAGCGTACTACGATTTCAATGCATATAAAGAATGCAACAAGCCAATTAAAAATGAAGATATTAAACGAGAAATTGAACGGTTATTTCTAAGGTCTGCTTAGAGCTGATTTTTCTAAACAATGGGACTGATTAAGCCTGGTTGTTATAAACATGCCAACTTCTTCTAAAGTTTAACCCTGCGTGAAGCTCAGATATTTGCCATGGCACATGCAATGAACTCTCCACATTACGTGGAGAAGAAGGACTATGTTTCAGAGGTCCATGCTGGACTCCCTGACTTGCCTAATGGTGCTTGCCTCCCATGGACTGTCATTGAGAGTCATCAATCATTGAGTAGTGATGCACAGCAGCATGTTTTGATAATGGGTGAGCGAGGGGATAATGGCAAAAGTAACTTTAATTTTCTGAAGCTGTAGTTACCACAAATGCCAGAGCAAGTGCTGGTGCCTCACAGCTCTTCCCATTTCTGAAGTCATGTCTCTTATTGCCTAAAGAGTTTAAAGCTTTCATTATAATACCCTGTAATGACTGTGAAGAACTAAGCTGATGCTCATCTATACTAAGGAAGACTCTGGAGTGGGCTGTTCCAGTTCAGACAGAGGTCAGTCATCCCATGTTCTTCTTACACCTCTGTTATATCAGCATGAATGCCCACTTTGACGTGAAGTCCACATTCCTGCCCCCTTTTTCCTTTTCTTTTGGTCCCCCAAAGAGACTTCAACAACCTTCAAGCTAATATAGAATTATTCTATCATGGAAATCACAGACACAAGAAATCTGATTTCCTAATATATGAATTCTTATATGCCACAAATAGATTGGCCTCTGCTCTGGTCACTACTTCAGCCCTATAAATCTTAGTCTTCTCTCACCAGCTACTAGTTAACTGATTTCAATCCAACCTTCACCTTGCTGAAGAACATAGGGAATGTAGTGTATGTATCATCTTCTACAAAGATTAGTAGCCTTCCATGGTTGCTAAATAACATCCTGGTTGTCTAACCTAGGGCTGTGCTAAGGTGTGCACGTCATAGTCTGGATCCCTCATCGGCTATAGCAGCATTCTTAGATAATGTGATGATTTTGCAGTATTCCCCATGGTAAGTAGCTCTTGAAACCACATTCTGTAAAGTAAAACCCATACTGTTCCTCTTCTGACGGAGCTGGCATGTTCCTGTTGCACAAACCAACATCAGAAAGCTTTGTGTCCATCTAAAACTGACTTTTGCGTTGTTCTAAGGGAGACCTATGTCTAAAATTACTTTGCTAATTTTTAAATGAAAGGTACAAATAATCCTACTGCTCCCACATAAGTACACAACAGGCGTTATGGATGCTAATAAACAGGATGCTTTTCTTATTCTTTGTCATTGAACTTCATGATTTACACCAATGTAATTGAGGGTGGAATATTTTCCTACTTCCCAGTTCAAGCAAATCACTGTAAGTACTAAAATATTTTTGAGATGTTGCTCCACTGTCTTGTGCTGTCTGTTTTGCTATGAGAAAAGAAATCTATTTAAATGTTTTAAAGCAGAGTTGAGCATCATGTATTACTTTGGCAGTTCTGAATAGTTTTTGCATATGTTGAAACGCTGTAACATTATTTAATGTTGTGGTGAATGCAGGAATTACTAGTGCCATCTATTGTTGGAAAATGTAGAGTTCTGAATGCTAAATTGCATATTCTATGGTATAGTAGCATAAAAATTTTAGTATTTTACTGAGTTTTATTGCAAAAAAGAAAGAGTTTATGTAATTGCGTGTTTGAAATGTTTGTACTTTGCGTTCTTTGAAATTTTACTGTCTTCAGAAAGAATATCCCTGGGTTTTACTTTCATTACAGTCTTGCATCTGAAATCTTTCTTTCAGTTTTGACTCTGAAATAAAGCTTCTAGGGATTTCCTGTACAATAGGAGAGAAACCAAATTTTTGCTTGCTGGAAACAGTTAACTTTGAGTTAAAGCATCTTACAAAAGTGCACAAGTGAAATTTGAGCCTGAGTGTCACATTCCAAAGCAGTGCTGCGATGCAGAAGTCTCCGTTTCCCTGGCTAAGAAACTTAGGGCCAGATTTAGACTGTTCCTTTAGCATCTTTATGGTGTTTAAAAAGGAGAGGCCCAGCCTTTATTACAGCAGAGTGATGCGAGATGGGTGAGATGTCTGTGTTGGCAATATAAGAAGAAGGTGGGTGGCTCCAAATCACTCAGAAGGCTCAGAAGACCTACACGTAATTCTCATTATCTTCTCCTAGGT
>VZTM01036901.1:0-78999 GCA_013400555.1 Jacana jacana
CCATCTGGATGAAGTCCTGAGTGATCTGCTTTGGGCAATCCTGCTTTGGAAGAGGAGTTGGACTAGATGATCTCTAGAGGTCCCTTCCAACTCTGACAATTCCGTGATTGCATGATTCCATGACTTCCAAGACTCAGAACAAGGATCTACGTTAAAGATTTGTCCATTGCTTCACAGATTCCCCTTCTAACAAATTAAGATTCCTTTGGGTTTTTTAAAATGAAGAATTAAGTCTGGAAATCAGAATTAAATATGTGGGTCTGTTACTCTAGCTTCATTTGAGAGGGCAAAGATCCTTGTCACATGCTTGAAGATGTTTACGTGTTCTTTGAACCAATAGTTCAGTGCACTATCAGCTTCACAGTGGTACAAACTCTGTCAACATCCTTTTCCACTAAGTCCTAAGACCTCAGTCTGCTGATGAACCCATGTGGTGGGGCCTCAGGTTGTTGAAGCAATAATGATGTCATAAATGAATCTGGGAATTTGACTTCTGCAAAAGCCTACAAGAAACGCAAAGCTACCTATCTAACAGTGTCTGAAACACCATGGCTCTTCTGTGAGACTGGATCTTCTGAACACGTGATCAAAGTCCCATGATGAGATAACCACACTAGTCAGTAATTAAGTCAATCTTCGGGCCTATACTTACCAGTAGAACTTGAGAAGAAATTATTATTTTCCAGCATAACAGACTTAATGGTCAATTATCTCTTGTATTACTTGCAACACATAATTTACAAACCTATTCTCATTATCATTTTTCTCATAAATACTTTTGTTTCAGTTGACAATTTTACTGGCATTGATTTTATATTTTCTTACAAATCATTAGTAAAGATTTTGTATCACCCTAAGAGGGGAGCAGATTCCCTGAGATCCCACTGTATGCTACAAATCATAGTATTTCCCCATTTATAATAACATTTTGAAATACCTGCACTGAAACCCTCAGCATGCAGTGCAGGAGCACAAATCTCCAAATTCAAAAAATTAATGTGCCATGTGAAGAGGTGCCTGACAAAGCTGTGATGATTTTGTGGGAATAAATATAAGAGTTCATGGGTACCATGAAGATTATCTGGAAGGCAAGACCACAGCCAGCATAAGCCACATGGATGTACAAGAATTCTTAGGAGCCGATAAACTGCGTTGGTTTTCTCCTGTTACCTGCTTGTCTTCCTTGGGGATCCCATTAACATTGCCTTGGGTAAAGATGACAAGATGAGTCCTTCATCTTTCTGAACACTGTTGTTCTTCTATCAGTATCAAGAGAGGAAGCTCAGAACTATTTTGGAGATGTTGCCTTTTTGCTGTAGTGAGCCCAGAAATGTGCACAACTTGGCTGTAGACATGTAACAGTGGAAACCGTAAGCAGAGAGAAAATGGGTTCACACCACTATTAAGCCATTGATATCACTACTATTCTAAGAATGCAATTACATGAGGTATTATCTAAAAGTCAATTCCGTGCATTTTTTTCTGAAAATCATCATATATTTAATGTTTCAGCTTCTACTCCTTATGGAAAACAAGAAAGTAGAAGTTTTCCCATCTCAACAATAACTGCTTGCTTGCTTCAATTCAGTAACTCAGTGGCAAATATGCAATGAACATAAATAAAAATGCATACTTCTGTGACAAGATACAGTCTCAGGAGAGAGTATCAGCTGGCCAATACGCACAGCTCTACAGCTGTCCATGGAGACCCTGCCAAGGGTTGGATCCCAGAACTGGTTATTTCCATGTTGAGGTCATGAGGGGAATGGAGTTTTTATTGGCACCTTCTGGTAAAAATGTGTCACAATCAAAGCCTAGGCAACCCAAAACATCCTCAGTGCAGGTTTAGAGTCTGAGGGGGGATTTTTGGCAAAATTAGTATCCCAGAAGAGTCTAAAACACATTGTCTGACAGTTTTCTTGAGGCACAGCTGTTTGATAAGACCTTGTCAGCCCCTTTTAAGGACCTCAGCATGAGAAATATGTAAGACATTACTTCCAAGAAGCTTTACAAGAGCATATCTACAAAACAGACAGGAAACTCACCCTCTGCTCTCTACATCCTCTCTGTCCCTCACTCCAAAACACAATTTCTGCAGCAGTATAACATGGGCACAATAAAAGGACTAGCACAATTGTACACCAGTCATACTAATACAAACCTTCATACCACTTTCCATCCTCAGCCATTAAGGTGCCTGCAGAAACCTATGTCTTGTGATTAAAATTATACATACCACAGGTCACAGGGGAGACCTTTATTCATCTGCACAGACATTATTTTGCATAGCAGTGTCTCATATGGCAAAGGAGAAAACATGTCATATAGGTTTTTATTTAGCCCAAATGCTGTTAAATTATTCAGGCCATTATTAAAATATGAAACAAGATTCAAGCAGAAAAAGCAGTTAAATTTTTAAACAGGAAGCATTTAAAACCCTTTATTTGGATGGAATACATCATTTCAGCATGGCTTTTAGCAGTACAAAGGTCAGCATTCCAGTCCAGGTGGAATGCTAAAGTACATGCATTCCCATCCAAAGTACCAAAAATAAAAGTGAAAACCTTTTAATAGTTTGTTTCAATCTCCTTAAATAATTGACATATTACACAAGATACTCAACAAAAATTCTCCTGAGGCACTAGTGATGCTCAGGATGAAATCACATCAGCTGACATGACAATGGAAGTTTGGCATCTAGTGTACACTGATTTTTCTCCCTCCATCAGCAGAGAGAAACAGGTGCTTCCAGATGGTGATTCATTGTCCGAGCCTTAAGGGATAATGTACCCTCTGCACCCTCCTTTTCTTTTTTGATGACACAAAAAGCCTAGACTACTTTTTAGATTATTCATTTAAATTTTAGGTCGTTGGAATAAGCTGATGGAAATCCCACTGTACTTATAAGAAATGACACAATAAACACAGTAATTTGTTTTGGTGTCCATTGACCAGTTTAATTAGAAGTTTACGTTATCTAGAACGTAAGCTGTCACTGAGACTAGAATTAAGTGAATAATTGATTTTTCAGTTAAGTGACAAAAGAAAAAGAGATACAACCAAATAAATTCAAATTCCAAATTTATTTTAGTTTGATCCAAACCAAGTCTTTGAATTTTCTACAGATTAAAAAAACATGTCATGTATTGAACCAAATATTTAATTCAGTGGTAAAAGAAACTAACTTTAAAAGGATTTGGGAAGAAGGTTGTGTTACAAATCAGAATCTCATATCCGTGGGTGATCTCAACCATCCACACATCCTGAAGATCAACATTGCACTGTGGAGGCAACTCACAGAATCATCTAGGTTGGAAGGGACCTTTCAGATCAAGTCCAACCTAGCACTGACAAAAAGCACCACTGAACCGTGTCCCTCAGCACCATATCTACCTGTCTTTTAAATATCTCCAGGGATGACAATTCTACCACTTCCCTGGGCAGCCTGTTCCAATGCTTGATAACTCTTTTGGTGTATAAATTTTTCCTTCATAAAGTTGCTTGGCTAACACACATGGGAATTTCTCAATGCAAACCACGTAGAACAGCACTGTTAAATGATGAATTGATTCTGGTCCCATCAAACCCCAGAGAGAAACCTTTGCTGATTTCAATGCATGGAGAATTCAACAAGATGAGTAATCCCCTTTTGGGAAAGACTTTTAAAATAAACAGTAAAAATACATTTTTCAAGAAAGTGGAATCAGATAAATATCTGGTCTCGAGGTACAGCAAGTGATAGACTTGCACCATTGATTTTAGCAGAATGCCTGGCTCAAATTAAGACTACTTACATGAGATGGAGAAAATAATTCATTTTTACAATTATACCAACAACATGGAATTGAATCAGTTTGTATAAATGGTGTCAAAGTAGTCCCGTGTCAAAGTAGTCCCATATTAAACTAGACATTAATTTCTCTACAAAATTATAAAATTGTAAAGTCGTGTTTCCTTTTTTGGTCTTTTTTTTTTTTCTCCTTCTTCCTTATGGTAGAGTGACCCACATGAGTAGAACTGGAAGTAGACTTGACAGGAGATAAAAAAGAATGTGCTGACCCCAGTGCACTCTCAGCTCTGAACGTTAAAAAAAAAATAATGGCTGAACTGTCTTACAGTCAGTCTCCTTCCTTACAGCTTTCACCACACAACAACAATTTTCTTGTTAAAATAAAAAAAAAAGGAAAAAACTTCAAACAGAAGTGTGATTTTTATAGATGATTGGTGTTCTTTAATTCAGACTCATAAAACTTTGTTGTAACAATTCTTTTTTCTGACAGGAGAGCAGGTAAAAAATAAAACCATGTAATTCTAGCAATCCTCTACTGGCTGTGAATAGCCTACATGTTGCTAGTTTCGGACCTGTTGTCATTCATGTCTTGTTCATGTGTACTACTCAAAGAACCTCAACACTTCTAAATGTATTTAAACCCACTTTTAAAGCTGTTCTCTCTTTCATAATTGCATTAGAAGGGATTCAAAGAGATGTGACTATTCTTAGCTGAAGGGTATGTTATCCTGATGAAACAGCAATTAAGGATGGTTATGTTCAGTTCTTGATGGCAGAAGAGGGCCCTGCTCTCATTTACATCGATATTAGCCAGGGAAAATTCCAGTGAAGTAATAAAAAATAATCTGGTAAAAATCAGGTGTCAGTTCAGTAAATGGAAACAAAAGAGATTTTCACTTTCAAACTAAAGAGAAATGATACACTGTATAGACTAATTTCCTATCATAGAACTGTAGAATGGTCCAGGCCAGAAGAGACCTCTAGGGTTATCTAGTCCAACCTCCCCACAGTCAGCAGGGATACCCCCAACTAGACCAGGCTGCCCACCATCCCGTCGAGCCTCACCTTGAATCCTTGAATATCTCCAGGGAAGAGGCCTCAACAGCCTCCCTGGGCAACCTGTTCCAGTGGTCCACCAGGAATGGTGCAGGAACCAAAGACTACTTAAGACATCTGTGGTTTTGTACACCACAAAATACATCGAAAATCACAGCATAACTTAGGTTGGAAGAAACCACTGGAGATTGTATGAATGTTTATTTGATATACTGTGTTTGTTTGATATAATTGCAGTCTGAAATTAACAGCACATTGTTCAGAAGTTGTTCACTCTCACAGTGGTAAGACCTGATCACACCAAGGAATGGTGTGCAGACAGGCCCTTGCTTATACTTATTGCTAGAACAACCAAGGTCAGGTAATTTTGTTATTTGCCACATTGGAGGGTCGGAAACGGAAAAGCTTCAAGGGGTCACACCTGTAGAGAGGAGGAGACAGGACAGGTGACCCAAAATTGACCAACTTGGGTATCCCATCTGCATCATGCTCAGTATAAAAGCTGAGGGATCAAAGCATCAACTTTCTTTCTTCAATGGCCAACATCTGGGGAGGACCTTGTCTGTTCATCTGCCTTTGATCATGATCCGAGCACTCCTGACTCCAGATCTGGAATCCACTCCTGTCGATCACTGAGTCCAGTCTGGGACTTTTCCTGATGCCTGCTGGTGATGTGATTGTCATTTGGGGAGCTTGATACAGTTTTGTATATACAGTGCACTTTTTTTTTCCTTTCTTTTATACTTTATAATTTTTCTTGTTATTATTTATTATATTATTCTTTACATTTTCATTAAAGTAGTTTAGGGGTCTTTTTCTAAACTCCTGAATCTCTTTAATCCCTTCATCTCCTCTCTTTTTCTAAGGGGGTGGGGGAGTGTGATCATCTGTCTGATTGGTCAAAACCACAACAGGTTGACTACAGAAAGCCATGAAGGCTTGGCTGGTAATCACTGTTACAGGCAGAGCTACAGACCTGCACTTCATGCCAGCCACCCAAGCCTATCAGTAACAAGGTTTGTTATACAGATACCACAAACATGCAGTCAGATATTGTAGAAAATAAGAAAAAAACAGGCAGCATAAAAATTCCTTTCCACCCCAAATTAAAATCATTCTATTAATCTAGCCTTAGATGTACTCAAACAAATAAATTAACTACTACCTTCAGAATAAATTCCCAATTAAAAGTTCACCAAGAACTCTTTTGCCCATGAAATAATAGATTTCTGGAAGTGAGAGTTAGATAATTCTCTGCTATGAGCAATAGCCACTGTAAACCCAAACCATTCATGGTCAGTGAAGTCCTTAGCTATCTTTAGGTGCCGGTCCCTTAAGAGTCTCCAGCGGTCCTGAAACAGTCATTTACAGAGTTACTTACTGAACACACTAAAGCTGTCCTGTCTTTGTTTCTAATACATTTGTAATTTTGTACTCATTTTGTCCTCTCCCTGGTAATTTAGGTAAAGAAATGTTCTAATCACTTATGAAATTGAAGCCCAGCCACCTGATAGCAAATGCTGGGTCTCATATGACTTCTAAATATATATCTCTAATTTCTAATATTTTGTATTTTGTATAATCTAGTTAAATGTCCAATATAAAGTTGTTTTGACATTCCTTGTTATAGACTCTTTGCTTAAACTGTATCTTTTGCCTGTGTCTTTTGCCTCGATTGAGCTGCTGCACCATTTTCCCTACACCAAAGTCAAGGTGACTCTAGGCCTTGGGCAGGCAAGTGCCATAAACCCCAATAATGCAGAGTTTGATCCTTTCACAAACCTTGCCTTAGGCATATATGGCCACCTCAGTTCAGGCACATCCCTGATAAAATCTGAAAAGAATTCACAATTAAAGAAGTTCACTTGATTTCCACATTATGGAAATAGCAGAAAAGGAAGGAAAACTACGTTAGATAAGCCAAATGAATGTCTGGTCTTCTTCTTTACAGAAGAGTTTGGACTTAAATTGCTTTCTTTTCTGGAAGATTTGTGTGCACATTCTCCCTCAGTAAAGTATATTATATATCACAGTATGAGTGAATTGTACAAGTAGGTTAAATTTAATGAGAAAAAGTAGCCATTTTTTTCTAATCTAAAGATAGCAGAAACTAGGATGTCACCAAAAATAGTCCTTCTGATCACCATGGCTGTCTTTACATTGGTTTTGGACAATGCATTCAAAAAGTAACACCCATTTTACCTCCATCATTAGGAAAACTTCACTAAAATAACCTTAATAGTACATGCTTAAAAGTTTCTGGCCTTCAATCAAAAAGTAAAACTGAGAGTTTCCAAAGTAAAAATGTGCTTATCTGCCCACTATTAAGCTGGGTAGTATCCTTTGAAAATAGCTCTTTAAGATACAGAGTCCTATTCAGTATTCACTCCAGGTGTATTCTCACAAATATTAAGAGAATTGCACAACTGACTTTCCCCACCTCTGAATGTGCCTTATGGATTGTACCATTGTATCTCACTTCTTTCCATTTTTGACTGCCAGACAAGGAAGATAATTGCACAGAGCTGGATCCCTGAGATACCTGACTGCCCAGACATGGCTGGGATTGAGAATACAAAAAATGCAGCAGGACAGAGAGCAAGAAACAAGCAAGTGTAGGATCCTGCACCTGGGAAGGAAGAATTCCAGGCACCAATATAGGTTAAGTGTGGACCTGATGGAAATCACTTCTGAGGAGAAGGGTCTGGAGGTTCTGGTAGATAGTAAACTATCCATGAGCCAGCAGTGTGCCCTTGTCACCAAGAGGATTGACGAAATCCTGGGCTGCATAAGGAAGAATGTGGACAGCAGGTGGAGGCAGGTCATCCAGCCCTCTTCTCTGCACTGGTGAGGCCACAACTGGAATATTGCATCCAGTTCTGGACTCCCCAGTTCAAGAGAGACAGGCAACTACTGAAGAGAGTCCAGCATAGGGTAACAAAGCTGATTAAGAGACTGGAGCATCTCCCTTATGAGGAAAGGCTGAAAGAGCTGGGGCTCTTTAGCCTGAAGAAGAGAAGGTTATGACAGTACCTCATTTCAGGCTTTTTGAGCTGAAAAAGGCATTAAACACTGGTGAGGCCACACCTTGAGTATTGTGTCCAGTTCTGGGCAACTCAACACAAGAGAGATATTGAGGTGCTGNTAATTATTTTTTAGACCCACAGAACTATTATTTTGGACTTGGACCAGGCTTGGGCCAAGTACTATGGACTACAAATACGACCAACTCTCTCTTCCAAATACCTGTGCTGTGGAGTGTTTCTGGGGGCTAATCTGCATCCCCTAGGTTGGATACCAGGGAATACTCTCTGGAGGAGCTGTCTAACAGTGTAGAAGTCACCTTTGAAGACCTGCTGCAGAATTTCCTCTCAAGTCATTGAACCATAGATTCACAGAATGGTTTGGGTTGCAAGGCACCTTAAAGATCATCTGCCATGGGCAGGAACACTTCCACTAGACCAGGATGCTCAAAGCCCCATCCAGCCTGGCCTTGAACACCTCCACAGGTGGGGCAAGTCAAGAGTAGCCACAGATATCTGAACATAGGGTCCCTTCCAAACCTATTCTATGGAGTCTGTGAATACATTTTGATTCAGACTCTTCTTGTACACATACTGCAACTATAAAGAAAAAAAAAAAAAAAAGACACAATATGAAAAGAAACATATCAAATGATTGTTTTTATCCCATCACACTCTTTTAATGGACCCTGGGAAGGAGGAAGAAGAAAAGGAGCAAAGTTTATGCATGCAGAAGAGAAATAAAGTGAAAACTGATCCTGGAATCCAGCCAAGCCTTCTGTCGGACTTTTCTCACCTCCACAGAGAAGGGACCAAAGCCACATCTTCCCACCATAACAAGGAGGAAAGGAAAGAACTGGTGTAAAAGCAGTGTGAGACCCTTGCTGGGCTGCTTTCTCAGTAAGGGGAAGAGCCAAGTAGAGGAGGATACCGTAGCCCTGACTAGAAAGACTCTCTGTCTCTGCATTCAGCAATTAGAGCACTGCACATTTTGAACTTTACCAGATTCTTCTCCGTGGTGCACAGTAATAGTCTAGGAAGCAACAGGCATGACCTGAAATGCAGAAAATTCCAATCAAATATTAAGAAAACCCAAAACCATACACCAGAAAACAAGAAAGTTATTCTGTAGCATTTTTTAAAACAATATGATTTCTTAGTTTGGAATGTGGTTTCCTATTTTATAAATGTAACTTTGTGACATATTGTTTCCAGCTAATTGTATTTTTAAAAATTGGTGTCAACTAAAAGAATTAAATAAAATATAGCAGTCCTGCTACCAAAATACAGTACATTTTGAGTCAAAGGAAGTCATTGGTGGGAAGGTTTCTACACTATGGAAGTGAGTGATGCTTCCACACCAAAGTTCCCATGCTGATTCCAGATTTCCAACTTGTCTTTTTGTCAGACCACTGCTCCTTGACAGCAGGCTGGACTTAACCCCAGATCTACTAAGGAAGAGCAAGGAGCAAGTCTTCAGGAACACGGTCTGCTTTGCTCTGAAGGTGTCCAGGAAAAGAGAAACAGAGAGAAACACCCAGACAGCAGTGCCAGCTATAGCAGAAGAACCCATAGAGTTACAGGGAATGGCAATGAGGCACATGAAGAAGCGTCCCACTTTACTTCTGTAAGTTCAGCTGCCTCTGCCAAGTACCTTTATCATCTCAAGGCCAAAGCAGACAGTCCCACACTGTCCAAGGGAGCCAGTAAAAGCTGGTCCAACTACACTGCATGGCAACAAACACCTTTCAGGACCTCTGGAACACTCTCCCTTACAGATCTGTACTGCACCAGCTGAGCAACATACCATGCGCAGTAGCATTTCTCCACGAGCATCAGCATGCTGGGAGCATACTCTATATGCTGTAAAGATTTAAAAAAAAACATTTATATGTCCACAGGTGCAGAAAGGAAGTCATTCTCCTCAGGTTTCTTTCTAGAGTAGATATTTAGAATTGAAAATCTAAACATGGACTTGTTTGGTACATAGGCACCTTCAAACAGGTGAGGAAATACTTCTGAAAATGCCAGCACCTCAAGAATACCACAGGAAAATCACCTTACATTCCTTTATTTACTGTTACAGATGGTAGAATACTCATTATTCCATATGAAACTTTCCATGAGACCTAAGAGACAAAAAAGACATTATACTCTCTGACCCCAAAGTAATTCTGTATTCTTCAAGCTATCCATAGAAAAATCATTTTCTGGTTGAGATATATAATCACAAAAGCATTTTAATTTTTTTTTTTATTATTTTAAAATAAATTGATTCTGTGAAGAAAAGAGAAAATAATTCATTCAATTTTGGGCAGTGTTTGCTCAGTGCATGGCCAGAAATTGGAAAATTCATGCTCAGCATGAACCTCCTTTAGAATTCTACACTTCTGCATTCTCAGAAGGACAAAACCATATCACACAGCCATTAATGTTCACCACAAGAAACTTTTCAATTCCACAGCTTGTCGTACAAATCAGTCAGCCTTCTCCTCTTCTCATATTTATAGTGGTTGAATTGAATCTTCCCTTACCCATTTTGACTTCAGTATCCAAAAGTACCTGCTTGGAGAGCAATACATTATTCAGCAGAGGAAAAGATTGTAGAATATGATTATCATACTGTAAATTCATTGGGCAGAGGAATGCAATTTCTGAAGTGTGGCCTTGCCTCTTTGAAGCACCGTTCACTGAGAAACTCACATCCACCCACACCACACATAGTCCATGTTTTCTGCACTGGAGCTGGTCTTTTTTTTTTTTTCAACAGCAAATTCTCACACAAAAATTCCATTTTACAAATGCAGAAGCACTTCACCAAAAAGAGAGGCACACGGTGAAAAGTTCTGAAAGTCTACTCAGATATAAGATTTAATTTATGGTAAATATCAGGGAGAGAGAACACAGGAAGCATTTCCAAATAGCCTGAAAATCTGGTAAGAGTTAGAAACAGAGAGAAGAATGCTGCTGTCTGAGGAAGTGCCTTCATTGCAGTTTACTGAAAGCTGGGACATACGTTGAAGAGACAGCTCTACAAACGTGCTGTGTTTCTACATTCCTCCATCAGAAACAGGTATTGACCACTTTTGGAGACCACACATTGGCCAAAATTGGGGTCAGCAGCCCAGGGACAAGGCATTCAGCCAAGACATAGAAAAGTCAGGTTCAGCTGGCTGATTTAAATCAGGCAGAGCAAGGCTAAAAACCTCTCTTATGAAATCACTAGCCAGAGCATGAAGACCTGTCTTCATAGTAGCCACCATTTCCACACTTTTCAAAACAGTTATTTCACCAGAATGAGTAAATACTATAACTTATCCTGGTGGGAGCAATGCGAGCCAATATTACCCTAGATTATACAGGATACATTACACTTTAACTCATACAGGAATAAACTGTGAAACATGGAGAAAGGTATCAAAAATTTATAGATGTTTTACATCTCTCAGTAATAGAAATGTAGGGCTGATAGGATAGGCCAAAATTGAATAATTCTTTTTCTGAACTGGTCAATTAAAACATATATGCAAAAGAGCATCAATATATGGAAGAGAAATGCTAAGCAAATTTCTTCTGTACGTCAGCAATACTTTTTGTTGTATCTAAATTCATGGCTTGAAATTATTCAGGGAATGGTTAAATAATGCAATGCATCAAATCCATTTTAAAATGAACTGCATTTCTGACTTCCCATACAGCACAAATTATTCTCAGTTGTAATTTACAATAGGCAAGTGTTAATTTACCTAACCCATATTTTATGAATATGTATTGACTAATTCCAAGTTCATGGTTCAGAGTAAATAAATACATGATTTATATTCAGGCAAGTCACACAATCAATTTTCAATCTACTGTCTCAAATACAGTATCAGACTGTGACAGGTTTATTTGCATTGACACGAGATGTCATAGTTCTGTGAACTGCAAAATGTAAATGTGAGACATTATTCAAGAGCCACTGGTGGATCATGCCCAGCAGTAACGTCCACAGCAAAAACCTCAGAGTGCCAGTAGCTCGTCTGCTGCTACTTGACTACAAATTGAATAAAACTCTAATCTAAGCAGGCCAGCCTTCACCCAGGGATCAGCCACGGTGGCAATTTTGTTTCCTATGGTGACTACTAATTTAACACTTCCTCTCCTCACCCACCCAGAGAGGAGAGCAGCACTTCTGCCATAAGGTAATGGGAGAAAAGGATTGAACTGTGCCCTCTGCATACTTGGACTTGACCTTCCGGGTCACAATTGTTGTCAAGAGCAGTTAATCAAGCTTTCAAATTAGTGCAAAAGATCTGTCCTGCCTTGTTTTTGAGTACAAGACTCACTGGACACAGTGCATTGGGGATTTTATTATGAATAGAGCTCCCAAATCCCCGGCTGCTTTTTGCACTCTATTCACCACTAACAAATTTTTTAAATTAAAAAGAGCATGTTTAAATAACATTCCATGTTGAAGTGCTCCTAACCTTTTCTTTAACAAGACATCTTGAGATTCACTTTCTGTCTCTGAAACTAAATCTCCACAGTCCAAGAGAATCCTTGGGATGCTTTGTGTAAGTGTGCTTCAGAGTCCTGTAGAGAAATAAGTTTCACAGTCTGTACAGATTTCCATGTTCCTGGATGTGGCTTCATTTTTACTCCTGGGTTTGTATTTTCACTGCCTGACAATAGGCAGCTTTCCTTGTCTTAATAATAAATATCAGGAATATTTGACAGTTAGTTGAGTTTTAGAGTATTTCTGCTTTTTATTTTTTCCCATGTCTCTGAAGGCATTTTTTTTTTTGACTGTAGAAACAAATCACCTTTCACATGGTCATGTGTGAGTTAAGTGGGGGAACTCAATTGCCTAAGCAGAGGCTCACAAAGTTTGTTTAGGTGCCCCAGGGTATTATGCACACCCTACATGTGTTTATCCAAGATTTGAATTATCCAGAGTCCTATCTGGCTCCCATGGAGAGGGGGGAGGAAGGGCAACCCCAAATATTTCAGGTGGCCCTAAACCTCTTTATAAAGGGAATGAAGTTCAATCACAATTTGTAGAAATCCACAGAAACCCAAGATCTATGGCCCTGGTGAATGAGATAAGCAGAGGAGGAACAGTTAAACTGAAGAAACACTGTAAGACATCCATTCAGCTGCAACAGTAAAGGTAACTCATATGATGATATTCTGATTCACTCAATAACTATTTTCTTACTAGCTTTAGAGCCATTTAATGATGTCGCTATACCCACAAGACCACCTGTCAAAGAAGGGGAATACAATGAAAATGATGAGGTGGTGGAGTGAGACGAGGAAGATACATTCATTAGAGACGCAAGAAGGCAGCTGGTGTTATTGGCCATAAAAAGGAGGTTTTGGGGAGCCTTGTTAAAAGTTGTGTAGTCTCCTGAAAGAATTACTGAACAAACCAGCAAAAAAGTTTGGTGGTGTAGAAGAGGATCGGCAATTACAGACATCTTTTAACTGTACTTCAAATTAAGGAACATACAGACAAAAGATTAAATCACAGCTTTAAACGGTACTAAGAAAAGATTCATTAAAAGAAAAAAAGGTTCCAGTTTCATTTCTTGAGATACTGTGGGATTCAGCGAGCAATGTGAATGGAGTTTGTAGGCTGGAGTTCGTTATTTGCATTGGCATTTCAGATGGGCTTCCATGTAAATACCAGCTCTTTGGTGTTCTATGGACACAGACAAAAAGTAAGCTAATTGCTTGAACTTTTTTATAGAATCCTACACTATGTCATTTAATAGGTAGCCAACAGCATGGGAATTGGATGATACAGGCTTTGGAAAACAGCTCTGGGATCTAATTAATTGTGACAAATTATCCAAAGCAGTTTGGCATTGAGGAAGGAGGACAGACTCGGGGAGAAATGACAGATGGATGTGCAGAAAAGACAGAAAGATCTTTGCTGGTTTTGAAGGGCTCAGCCAAAAGTCTGCTCTCAGTCCACAAAAAGGGTTTAGCATCACAGTTTTGTGAGTCATTAATATTTATGTGACACCTAAACATCCATATTGGTAACTCCCTGTGTCCAGGCTCATAGGTGATCAAACCCAAAACCCAGTAAGTCTTAGGAGTAGTTGGGCAAATAGTTGGGACTGGTCAGCTTGGTTTACCCTAAAATCGCACCTCTGTATCACCAAGGGTGGTCCTTCAGTGACAACAGGGAACAACCCATATCCAGGCACCGTGGGAAGTTGAGCCAATCAGAATTGAAGATATTCCTTCCCTCTGCCCAAATGCCATAACTGACAGAAGGGGGCAGAGACTCCTGGAGAGGGAGACCCTGTCTCCCTACAGTTTGGTACTCTCTTTGGGGTGTCTCTTTGGGATAAGGAAGCCACATCATGCAGTAATGCCATATATATCTGTGACTAAAAGTGTTTTGGGTATCTGAGCCTCTTTAGTCTGCTGTCAGTTCTGTCTCAAACCATGACACCCACCATGCAGGTCTGAGAGACACCCTGTTCCCACAGCCTGCTTAGAGCCCCTTGTAAATAGCTGAATATATCAACATTAATGGAGATGGAGGATAATCAGCAGCATACTGATAAACTAACATGCATAACCTCTGTGGTTTGTGCATGCCTGGCATGCACAAACATCACTTTAAATTCAGACAGCATAATCAGAAGTCAATGAGATCCCTGTGGTTTTGGGCCAAGCAGAAGGCATTGAGTGCTTCCCAGAACTGTCCAAGCACTGACAATGAGTCTTACCTCAGCTTCAGCTCTTCTGTTTTTTTCTCCCACAAATACCCTAGCAAGCAAGCACACTTGTGAAATACCAAGCCATCTGCTGATCTAACTTCATCGACCTTAGTGGAATTTCTTCCAGTAGAGAATTTGGCCGGGCTATGTTTGGGACATCCAGCCATTATCAGCACTGTAGGATATGATACTTACAGAAGTTTTCTGAAGTTGTGCCTTATGAGTGCTCACCCCAGAGAGCCACAGGCACTGCCTCAGGAAGCAACCTCAGCACAGCTTAGGTGCAGCTCAGTCTGTAAAGGTGCATAGCCTGTCTCCTGCCTCCCAGTCCTCTGAGACATTGACATCTGTCACTGCCACCCCACTAACTGGCTATTCATTTTCACTTGACATTGTTTTCCCCAGGTGTGACCTCAGAAGCCATCTCTTCACTAAGCTGAACAAGACCCACTCCTTCAGCCTTTCCTCACAGGGCAAATGCCACAGCCTCTCAGCATGTTGGTGGCCATCATCACTTGCATTCGGTGGTGCAAGTTCATCAACATCTTTCTTGTACTGACAGCCCTAAAAATGGACACAGTATTTCTTGTGTGCTCTAACCACTGCTGAGTGATGATCACTTTCCTTGATCTACTGACTATGTTCCTGCTGACACAGGCCAGGATGCTGTTGACCTTCATTCCAGAAGAAAAACTGGAAGAGGCAACAAAAGTAAGAGACCACCACTTGTCAAAGATTCATTCCCCTATCTGTCACAGACTCCATATACACAGCTAGAATTTTTAATCACAACTATCAATAATTAAGTAGCACGGAATAAGTAGTTTGCCATCCGCAACTGAAATATCTGTAAATGCATGAAAGGTATTATACTCACAAAAAGCGTAAGAGATTCAACAAATAACTTCCTACAGAATAGTTCACCCAGATGTACTAGAGATCATAGCTTATAACAGCAATTTCCTGAATACCACATTGTTTTAATGGGTAAACACTTTATTTATACAATGACATTATGACTTATATTTCGTCCCTCAGAAGCATAGCTGTACAAACAGAATTGTTTCAAAAATGCAAATATGCAAACACACAATACTCTTCACTGGAGACTCTCAAACAAGGTTGTGAAGAGGAAGGGGTCAGCCTCTTCCCCCAGAGAACTAATGATAGGGCTCGAGGGAATGGCCACTAGTTGCACCAGGGGAGATTTTAGATGAGGTGTCAGGAAAAACTTTTCTCCCAAAGAGTGGTCAGGCACTGGAATGGCCTGCCCAGGGAGGTGGTGGAGTCACCATCCCTGGGGGTATTCAAGAAGCATCTGGACAAGGTGCTACAAGACATGATTTAGTTGCTTAGTGGGTAGTATTGGACTAGAGGACAACTGAGAGGACAGTTGGACTAGATGATCTTGTAGGTCCTTTCCAACTTTGTGTTTCTATGATTTCTGTGATCTTTATCAAACTAAGACTCCCTCTAAAACATGTTGTTATTCTCCTGCTCCTCTTATATGGAAAAGGTCAACAAGACTCCTGGAGACTGACTTCTGGGTGAGTTTTACTCCTCTCCAGAGGCAATGCAAAGCTATTACTGAGTCTGTCCGTTCCAGCAGCAATCTATGCTGTGGTACATTGCTAGGACAGCTCTACTCCTTCCAGTGGCCATCCAACTTGAGAGCTCACTCAGGCATCTCTGTGCTGTGCTGTTCACCAGTCAATTTCACAAGGACACCAGACATCTGCAACTGAGCTGGAAATTGAGGTCTCACAGGGCTTGCATTAATGAGCTAACCATTTTCTTTCATGCTGCTGCAGTTCCAGCTGTAAAATGCCAGGGTTTCTATTTCTATGATACTTCTTCAGAAAGCTAGGGGAGAGAGTCAAGTTTAAGTGAAAAGGGGGTTTGATTGGATTTGGGCTTTTTTCTACACCTTTATTACTTTTTGGGGAAAGAACTATTCTCCGAAGCCAAAATAAGATTTAAATAGTGAGTTTCATTAACAAGCTTTATGAAGCTTATTGTTAGAAACTGAGTACTGGTACGGTGATTTCCCTTGATTACAATTACAGGAGGGAAGTTAGTTAATGCCAAGTAGTTGTCTGTGCTTTTGCCAAATAAGAACTATTTCAGAGCTATAATGGTTCCAGCATATTATGTAAATGCATATTTTATTTAGATTTTTTTATCCCAAGGGTTAAAAATATGTATTCATTATAATGTAATTCCTTCAGTTTATGCCATGAGCTATTAAAATTAAGTTTTACATTATTTAATTACTCTTTTGAGGTAATGGGTGCACAGAAAGCTTTAAAGATTACTTCACTTAAAAACCTTATATCTACATGATCAGCGTTGTTTGCACTGTTGTATCCTGAAGTACAAACCTTTATCTTTTTAATGTGAAAATCACCTGCTTTGTTAAAATAGTTGATACACGATATATGGCTTGCTTCCCAAAATCTAGTGAAGGTCTCTCTGTCTAAAAAACAATTTGTTTAGCAACCACTAATTGATACGACAACAAGATTTTGGCCATCCATCTCAGAGAACAATTCATATAGTGTAACCATCCACATGAACTAGCCAAAGTTCTTCAATAAAAAAGGGAAATAATGGAACCTAATGTTCCTCTTCTTATAATGATCCTTTAGGCCTCATCTACACACAAAGTTAATTACTTTAAACTGGCAGAGGGAAAGCCTTCCCATCAAGCTTACAAAAGTAGGTAGCAATTTTTCATTCAAGTACATCTTTGTGGAAAACTTTATGATATTTCCTATCATTGTAATCTACAGAAAAATGTTATGCTGGGGTTGTTTAACTGAAAGAGGTTATTGCATTTAATTAAACTGACCTTACTATTGGGATAACTCTCCCCTATCTGTAGTTATCTAAAATGTAGGTGTCTACTGTAAAGTAGCACTAATGTCAATGCGGAAAGATGAGACTCTTCAAAGGGTAATTAATCCTTTGCTAAGACAGGAAGGATGAATCACCTTCTGGAAATACCTTTTTCTATCAACAGTACTTTTTCACATCATGCATAATAAAACTGTGAAACTCATTACCACAGGATGCTGTGGAGGCCCAGAAGAAAGGCTTTAATGCATTTAAAAGCCCTAGACTAATTCCCGGAGAATGGGTGCAGTAAGCAGATGGTCTGAAAATAGTCACCAGCTCAGGAAGTCCATAAACAATATATCTGGAAGGTGGGAAGTATCCCTTTGTATACTGCTTGTTTCTTATACTCCTCTCTAAACATCTGGTACCAGCCCCTGTTGGAAACAGTACAAGATTAGATGGTCTGTTGGTCCAACCCAATGGGATAACTCCTTTGTTCTAAAGTTAACTCACGTCCTCAGTCAACATACACACTTCCCTTAAGAAAAGAAACCACGTGTACACAAATACTAGACAGTTTTCTTTTATATAAAAGGATACTATTTTGTTTAGTATTAAGACATTTTATTTTGCACCAAGATATTTCTTGGTCTGAAATGTGACCAATTTCTATTAGCCAATAAATTTTACTTATAAGCAGTGATTTGCAGAAGGTTATTTCTGTATGCTCTAACTATAATATTTCCTCAAAAAAAGATCAAATAGCTTTGCCCAGAAATAAGATATTGATACCTGTTGTCTGTGTCTCTGATATACCAGGTATCCATAAGCAGTCATGCAAAGCTGAGGCTCAGTTTCTGTGGAAGACCTTCCATAACATATTCAGTGAATAATCAATCAAATACATAGCTAGAACGTGAACAAGTTTTTATCTTAAGACAAAACTGAAATAAAAACATCCCTGAGAATAATAACGTAATTGCAATATGACATTAATAGACATCCTTGAAGGAATACATCATGATACCCAGTAAACCTTCCACTTTTTCTTACTGTCATTTTCTATATAAGTCAGACCTGTTGTTTCCTATGCCTCATTAGCTTTGTTAACTTTCCAGGACTGTGATTAAATTTCCAAATATGTGGGCATGGTTTTAAAGAACTGTTAACTTTTTAAGGAACTCCTATATGTTCTAAAGACATTTTTAGACAGCAATTTTTGAATTATGGCAATATGGGCTCATTAGGACCAAACTATTGGAAAAAGGACCCCAAGTCAGAGAGTCAGAAGGAAAGAGCATTTTTTCAGTCTGAAAGCAACAAAATTGATAGATGCTGTTATGGAACTGAGGACCATTAGGTGAAAAACGTGTTCCAAATCATTGAGACTCATTCTCTTTTTTTCGGACATGTGTCATAGCCATCCATGTGACATGAACTTCTCGTGCCTGAGCAAATCCTCCGAAGACAAAATATACAAACTGAGCTGACTACAGCAGTCCCTAGGAGAATACAATGGCTTTTAAAGTTACCTTCTTCCTTTAAAATATCATACTATTTTGACATGTCTGTTCAATAATCAGTGGGTTATTTTTACGCTCCAAGAGGACTTTCTTCTGACACACAAAGTTCTAAAGTCTCCTGGGTTTAGGTCTTAACATTACTTATAAATTAATTTGATGGATGGACCACTCAGTGGATAAGGAACTGACTGGATGGCTGCCCTCAAAGAATTGTGGTCAACGGTTCAATGTCCAAGTCGCAGCAGGTAATGAGTGGCGTTCCTCAGGGGTCGGTACTGGGACAAGTGCTATTTAACATCTTTGTTGGAGACATGGACAGTGGGATAGAGTGCACCCTTTGCAAGTTCACCAGTTCCTTGGTCACATATTTCTTCAATTAAATTGCTCCAGTCAGGACCAGGACTGTGTTTCATTACAGGTTCCCTAATTCTTCCAACCAAACCTGACTCCTCATCCCATTTTTCCAAACTGCTGTGTGATCTTACCTGATTTCTCTCTAGTTTCTGTTTTCTCATCCCCGCCTAATTCTCCCTGCCCAGTTTTCAGGTTTCCATCACATTTAAGACTTTCTACAGCTTTTTTTCCTGAGTTTACTAGGGTCAGCCCCAAACCTTGAGTCTATTCCTTTCTTTCCACTACCATCTCTGTTTGCATTGGGGTGCCAACTCTCTAGCTCAATTTGAACCTCCCATTACAGGCAAAATTGAACTGTAACCTCTTCTTCCAACCCACAAATGCCCCGTGGATTTGGGATTACACTAAGAGTGATGGAGGTTGGATGGAGACTATTCACTAATGAAGGACCATGGCACCACAGAAGGGAAGAAACATGGTTTTGAAGTTCTAGATTGGGACTAAGAGTCAACACAACACAGCAAACTTCACTGAGCTTGAACAGGTATCTGCATAATTGGAAATTAATAGTAATTTGCAAGGTATACAAGGAGTTAAATTAGAACACTTCATTTAAAACGTAATTACTTTCTGCTGTGGATCAGTTTGGGTGCTGTAATTTGGAAAAAAAAATGTTGACTTGCTCTCACCTTTCTTAGACCTTTTCACATTTTTTGGTTAATTTTGTTTGGTTTGTCAAACACATGAAGGCTGGATTATTAATAATATTCTAATGTGGCAGGTGCATATTTGTATGTGGGAAGGTGTTGTTTTAAAGTGACAGCTGAACCTTTTGCTGAAATAGAAGGTTTTCTCCCAGGAGAAAGTGATCTTATCTCTTCTTTTTTCCCTGGGTATGGTACACTATATGATAGAAGATGTTAATATTAGAAATGGAACAGATGGCTCAGATTGAGATTGGGGGCACAGCTACAACTAAGAGATGGGGAAACAGATTCAAAAAGGAACCGACAAGTGCAGACAATTCAATTAAAAGGTTCATTTTGAGGAAGCAGGTGTGTGGGTTTTATTATTGGGACCTCCACATTCTCATCTAGAGTAACCCATTTATGAGGCTTGTTATGAACTTGTCTAACCCTGTTGCTGGCATTTTACTATCTATGCCTACTTGAAAGGAATTTTAAATGTCATTGGGTAGCTCTTGCTCTCTCTTCCTCTCTCTCTGCTTACATCTGAGAATCTGACAGCTCTATTTCACCAGAAGGGCTGACAAGCCTCTGATTCTCATTAGGAACAGCAGTTTAGAAATGGTTTGAGATCTTTCTGAATGGACAGCTCTACAAAAGCTCGGCCCTATATTGCTGCCATTATTATTAAGGGTACAAAACACCCAAACTGTTGTTTGACAAATTTTCAGCAATATCACAGTGTGACGTTAACTACCGTATTATAAAATTAATACACTCATAAGAACAGATTGTGTGTGTCTCTGTATAAGATTGAACTGCTTTGTCCTGATCCCTAAGTCTCTCCTAGGCACTACTCTTGCTCACATATTACTCAAAGTTTTTAAAAAGATAGGACTGAAGACTCACTGGCTTACAGAGTCCAAACTCCATATCTGAGAACCCAGATGTTTCATGAAATAACTCAAAGCACGTCTTAAATTCAGCCAGGAAAGTTTTGCCCTAATTTAAATGTCATTTAACAACCTCACGGCTCTCAAAGACTTATTCTCAGCCCAGGTTTCTGCAGCCTGCTAATACCGTTCTGCTTTCCACTGCTTCCACAGAAGATCCTTCCACAGGTGTTTTTGTGTTCAGTTATATCTCCTTGTGTGCTGTCCCTACATGTTGGGAGTTTCTTGTTAATCCACGCAAAAGCACACGATGCAGCAGTGTGGAAAGTAAACCCCCTCTTCCTGATCCCTTTTCCTTCTTTTTTGGACTTTCATCCCCACAAGAAGAATTGGCATGCTACTTTTACAGCAGATCTTGAAAGTAACCAAATGCAGATTCTGGAGGACAAAAGAGAGAATAAAGTCCAAGGCTTAAAACTCCTTCCTAAGCATCACTTGCCAACATCCTTGTTTGAATCTGAAATGGTCTGGGATAGCAGGAGCACAAGAAGTAGCACCATGTGCCTGATAGGTGCATTGCACTTCCAGCACTGAATCAGAATTCAGGTACACCCATGGGGAAATCTGGAGGGCAGGAAAACAACTGCCTTTGCATCCCTTCACATACAGGTAGCTGTAACCTCAGCCTTCAGTTCTTATTCAGGCAAAGCTCCCAAATCCAGATTCAGAGTTGTTGGTCCAGATTTGCTAGCATCAGCTGGCTGTTTTGTGGGGCTCTTGTGACATGAAGCAGCCGTATAGCACAGCTTTACCACGATACCACTCTCCAGCACACAGCAGGCCAGCCCGTACCCAGCCCATGTAATTGTGGCTGGGAATTATGAAAAACCTGAAGACAAACCCCATCTAATTAGATTTTTTTTTTACCCAGTTCATGATGGATCATTAAATAACTCAACTTTGTGCCTCTACATAACTATTGTGTAACATGGGGACTAGTTGTCTTCCTCCCAGACAGCAAATGACCCAGCAGAATTAAAACATATTCAGGTTCTTCTCAAAACTCTAACACTTATGATGGAAAAATAAACCAAAAATTTGTCTTAAAACTTGCCCATCGATATTTTTCAAGTCATTCAAACCCGCACAACCCTCTCAACCAAGAAAGCAGTCCATGCCCTTTAATGATTTTTGTCTGCTTGTTAAATCAAAGGTGCAAAAATGCATCCTTTGACACCAAGTACATTCATGTCATTTGGTAGAAATGTCACATGATGATGGTACAAGCTGTTAAGACAAAGTGATTGACACATCATCTTAACTACTCTCTCAGGAACTCTTTCTGAGATGATCAATTTAGTGTTCTATCTCATTAAATTTCACTATTTTGGTACCTTATATTAGTTGAAAGAGACAGTCTACAGTGTCCTTGAACTAAAGGTATTTAAAGATCATTCTCACAGACAGGAATCCTGATCAGATGAGAGTCAGACCTGCTGCAAGTTGTCATAAAGAAGGAGAAAAAGTGAAAGAAAATTATCCACCACATAACTGACTGAGGTACTGAGATCTTCAAGAGGGTGCTGAGTCCTTTTCATACAATATGAGAGGGAATTCAGCAGCAGTCAGTAGTCAGTGTAAGGAATAACACAATCACACTATGAAACCCCAGATGTGCTGGCATATAAAGGCATTACAGCAGCAAGGCGACGTTTATTGCTCTGCTGCTTCTCTACTTGCTAATGATAAATTATTGCATTAATAACCCTTTATACTTATCCTATTGGAGATTATGTGATTACTGATAAAACTTTTAACTACATTAGTGACAGTACACTAATTGCATTAAGCAGCTTAATGAAGTTAACACATAAATACGGTGTCCTTGATACACCCATGGTAAGATTGCACATTTCAATAAGATTAATATTGTTGGAATAATGTCAGACCCTTGGATTTTTATCCAAGGCAGTATTGCCAAACAACCATGACCCCATGGCTTGAAGTTTTAAAATTTAATATTAGGTAACAGGATTAAAACAGTCTTTTTCAGGTGCAAACATAAAGGCAAAATTAGAAATGAGTTTTTATAAATCAGAAGTTAATCAAGCAAGGCCAATTTATGTCTTAGACCTTCAGCCTGAAAGAGCCTGTACCACCAGAAATGGCCCAGGAAGCCTGGAAAAGCATATCAGGATTTGTTAGTCTGAACAGCTGGTTTCCTTATATTTATTCCCAGCTCTATGTGACCTTTGACAAATAACACTGTCTCATTCTGTGCTCATATCTGCTTTGACTTGCAGGAAACCTTAATCAAACGAGGCTGTGGACTAGAAGGAAATTGAGAAAGTAGCAAAACCATTTTTTTCTACACTGCCCTCTCACCTTAAAAAAGAAAGTAAAAGAACAGGGAGTTTACCATAAAATCTGACCCACAGGCCACCAATTCACAGCGTGAGTCTAGGAACAGAGAAGGCAACTTGTAATAAAGCCAAGTAGTAGCTTATGAATAAGCAGCAGTGATACAACTGTAGGGTTTGGTCAAAAGAAGAGTTGACAGAGATTATGGGGTGTAGATTATGCTGTCCTCTCATGATTCTTGATTCCACACCCTCGGTGGGGACACCTCTACCTCAGGCATGGGCTAGCTCTGGGCCAAGGTTGTCCCATCCTCAGTGTGTCAGTCAGTCACAACTCGCCCTGTGCCACACGGCTCTTCCTCTTTGAAGTCCATGCCTCAAACCTAGGAGCAAAACACAAGCAATCGGGCATCATCATTCTGGGCCTGAGCAGAGCAGCCTCCTCTGCTGGTTCTTCTGGTTTTCCTCTGCTGGAGAAAAAACTTCTTCACAGTGAGGGTGAATGAACACTGGAAAGGACTGCCCAGGGAAGTTGTGGAGTCTTCTTCTCTGGAGACATTCAAAACTCACCTGAACGCATTCCTCTGTGATCTGATCTAGGTGTTCCTGTTCTGGCAGGGGGATTGGACTAGATGGTCTTTCAATGTCCCTTCCAATCCCTGATATTCTGTGATTTTGTGATTCTTTCTGTGAATACCAGTCCTTGCACTGCAGTTCTTCCTTTGGTAAAGCAGGAAACTTAACGCCTATTTACCTTGAAACAGTGTTGTGAGTGGAATTGCAGTATGGATTGCAGGTGCCCAGAGGCACCATCTCAACAACAAATGTGCTGAATAACTAGGCAGGACAAAAAATGTTCCCATTGAGATCAACCATGTTTTTAGCTGAATGTTCCCTTGAAACACATGACCTTTTGGGCCTGCCAAATAGCTGCACTAAAGCAATGAAATTCCTCTCAGTAAAGCTCTGAACAGAACAACATTAAAATCCAATATTTATTCATGTTACAGCACAGTAATTTGATATGTAATAAGCATTAAGGTAAATATAATTCTGTAGTTGACGAATCTAAACTTTGCTCTGTAGCTCGAATCTCTGGGGGAGACATGATACTTGACATTTAATTTGAAAAGCAAGGTAGCCTGGTGGAGAAAAAAAAGCTTTTCCACGTCAATAGTAAAAGCGCATTGGTGCATTTTATTTGATATGGTGGATTTGCTTAGCTTTATTTTCACATTTTAATAAGCTCATCTCATAAAAGTATAATGAAAATAGAAAGATCATCGATCATAAGAATGGACTGGTACAGATTTTTGCTTTGGATTCTTGCGTAGAAGAAAAACAGTTTTCTTCCTACGGAGCACAATAAGTGTAAATTGAACAGCATGAAATTACCTAAAACATCACAAGTTGCTAAAGGGAGGTCATAATGCCAACACTCCAATACTAGATTAATCAAAGAAGGTGAATTTTCATGCTGCATTATTCTAAAGTGGCAATAACATCATTTTCAATTTGTAGTGTTAAAAACTGCAATGTCAATACAGTGGGCAGCTCATAGGCAAAGGAAATGTTGTTCTTGAGGGACAAATCCTATCTTTTTTGATATGGGCAGGTGAAGTTGGTCATTACAAGTGGAACAATTTCACATCTACCTGAGTAAGAGCCAGGGAGATAGGACATATGTCACATTGAGAATCTTAGCACAGTCTCACCAGTGATGGTGGGATGACCCCATCAAGTTTCCTCACCAGGGTAAGTCAAATCGAAGAGAAGCTACCCAGTCTGCACAGCTGTGTTTTCCTTTTGCTTTATTCCTCTGCCTTATCCCACTTTCATCAGCAGCAGGCAGAAAAGATCTCCTCTCCCTTTTACAGAGGGGTACCAGATACACAGGATTCTGGAGCATCCCTGGAAGTGTTGAAGGCCAGGCTGGATGGGGCTTTGAGCTACCTGCTCTAGTGGGAGGTGTCCCTGCAGAGGGATCGGAACTTGATGATCTTTTAGGTTCCTTCTAACTCAAACCATTCTATGACTCTATGATTCCATGATTCTATTGTTGTCTTTTAATGGAAAAGCAAGAGTTTTCTTGATAGTCTGCTTAGAGAATCTCCCTCTATTTAAAAAACCCAAACTATACTCTGTGACTTGTTTGCTAGGTATAACTCAGTATGAAAAAATAGGGGGAAATGGAGTTAGCACAATGAATTTCTATCTCAGTTTAATGGAATAACTAACTAAATAAATAAATGAAGATTGGATTTAATGTTGCTTTTACCACTCTTATTCACAGTAAGGACTGTTGACACATCTAGTCTTTCTAATTCCTAAGACCAGGTGGCCTATGATGGCCAGTGGTGTATTCTTATAGTGTTCAATCAATAACTTTGCACCATCCACAAGGATTGCAAGCATTGCTTGGTGAAGTATCCTCATTCACCCCTGTTACTCAGCAGGACCCCTGTATGGAGAGTAATGCTGGGGCTGCATCTTTCTTCTGCCTGCAGTGTCACATCAGCTCAGAAGAATGTGTGGGGGCATCATGATGTCTTTTAGTGACCAGCCCCCACACTGCACAGAGGACAGCATTTAGAGTCGAACCTGAGAGTCCTTATACCAAGTCAACATTAATGTCCTGGTAACATCTGGGTCCAGCTGCCTCTTCATCTCTGGTCCTCATCTGAAAAAACAGGTTCAACTACTTCTCTAATGAGAAGGATAACAATGCTTCAGGAGACAGAAGGTACTGGGGTTCAAGAGCAAGGAGGACTGTATGAACTGAGGAGTGCTGACAGATTCAAAAAGAGACCCTGAGTCCAAATTCTAACCTCTGATCACAAGCATACCTCATTTATGTGTGTGTAAGCTGCAGTGCTCTTTTTCCCAGGCTCCATCTGAAGTGTCCTCATCAGCCATTTCTCAGCAGCTCCTAATTATTCCTCACCTACTGTGAACTTTTCCCTAATTACTCTTTCCATGTCTCTCCAGGGCTTCTGCAAGAATGACAATGCCATTTGCAAATCTGAAGTGACTCTGCACTCTAAAGTTAACCTTTTTGTGCGCTTCTCTGTCCCTCCAAGGTTTTTGTGTTCTTATGAAGTCTAAATTTGAAAATGTCTCAGCAAAGTCAGTTAAGTAAAGACCATTCTTCTCAAGTTGCCTTGAGGATGGAGAGGTAGACTGTACAGGAAGCTGTGGAGAAGCCGATTGCATTTTTGTTATATTTAGGCTGAAAGAGTGGTGATTTCTGCAAAGAGGTCACAGAAACCAAAATGCCAAGAGGTTATTGACCTTCCTCTAAACAGATTCTCTAACCTCTTAACCTTGCAAAGGGAAAAGTCTCTCAGGACTAATCATTTCCTTCTATTGCATCTGTCCATGTATCTCATTCTCGGTTCCTTTTCAGACCTGAATTTCCTACTGTAACACACACTTTCTCTCTCCAGCGTGACACTGACAGGGAAGATCCACAGATAAATCCATCCCTCTCCCTGCACCTAACAAAGAGAAGAGATTTGGAGATTCCATTGCTCTTGCTGCCGCTCAAGAACAGCAGTAAGATTGACTTCAGTCCTTCCCACTTCATTGCTGCCACTTTCACTGGATCAAGACCAGTGAGTCCTTTTCCTAGGATGGGACCAGTGTAATTTGTTTATTCTAAACAGATCAAGCTGCACTCCTGCACGCTATGAGCAGAGTCATCATAGCTTGGCTGGGTTTCTTCCTTGTGTTTTTCTGCACTAGAATACTCCTAACAATCATTTCAGGTACTGCCAGTCTTTCTGGCAGCCCACAAACTTTCTCATTGGGCAGCTTTTGCACATGTGACAGAATTCTCCTGAGCCATCAATTTCTGCATAGACCATGGAAATAAATTCTACTGCTGTCCTTTGTTTCTGTTTCTATTCTTTCTTTACTTGTTTTCTTTTTGTTCTTCTTTGACTTTCATCTGCCAATATCTGAGCTTAGTAGGCTGATACTGCTGAATAAGTAACAGGCAGCCAAGGTGCAAGCTTGAATACCAGGTCCCATCTGTTTGCTTTGAGCAACCTAATTAACTCACTCTCCAAGACAAAGCCCAGGAGCAGTCTGGGAGATTATTCGCTGCAAGAGCAGCTTCCAAATGACACTACGGGTGAGATCACCCCAGGTTTGGTTCCTCCACCTTAGCATCTTCCAACTGCATTTCAGCAGGATGCCCTACTCCGAAACTTCCTCAGAGGCTCTTATGACATATAGCACACAGCTTCAGTATAATCCTATGAAAACACCATTCTGGCTGTAACACGACTCTCATATTGCATTTGACATGTTAACGGAAAACACAACAACAACAACAAAAATTATATTTTTGGGTCACCAGGATGCCACAGGAAACCAAAGAAGTCCACCATGGCAAGAACTATGGAGCAAGAACACTGAAACTCTAGAGGAAAACAGCCTTAAGCATAAGCATGTGGACATGAGGCAGTTTATGCCCACAGGCATCTGTGAGCAATCAGAAAATGAGGATATAATGCAGAGAGCAGACTGGTCTGTAGCTTCTGTCCACAAACAGAAGGCTTCAAGCCGCAGCAAGGTAGGTTTAGGCTGGACATTAGGAAAGAATTCTTCACAGAAAGAGTGGTCAGTCTCTGGAATAGGCTGCCCAGGGAGGTGGTGGAGTCAACATCCCTGAATGTGTTCAGGAGTTGATTAGGTGTGGTGTTGAGAGATGTGGTGTAGAGAAGAAATTTATACAGCAGGACTGATGGTTGGACTCAATGATCCCAAGGGTCTCTTCCAACCTAAATATTGATTCTATGATTCTAAACTAGAACTAGAATTCTCCCACATCTCTTTCATTGGGGTCCCAGTAGTTAGTGCATTGAATACAACTGTTACAATATGGGTAACATAAGGGTGGTTTATAACTGGTATAATCCATGAATTCACAAATGTCAATAACTGGGCTAAGCTTCACCTCTTTAGGAAAAGGAACACATCTTTCAAACATACACATCTTCTAAGTACTCTGTAGTCAGCATTCAGGCAGCCCAGAAATATTCTTACAGGCACCACATAGCTATTTCCATATATCATCTTACTGAAAGCTTGACGGAAACATCAAAAAGATGCCCAAAAAGCAATTTTGTAAGTATCCAAGATTAAGATGAGTGGATCTTTCAACAAATGGTCCCATCTTTACGCTAAGCATTTTAGCAGCAGGCAGAACTGAATACAAGAGATAACCCTCTCCAGTTAATACATAAGCTATTCTGTATTCCCAGAAGAAAATAGCAAACATAGGTTGAAATGTTGGTTTGACATAGGTCATTTCTTAAATTGCTTTTGCTCCTCTCAGATTAGGTTGTCACAAGTGAAGGACACGGCTGGACAGACAGGTAGGACTGATTAAACTGTCACATGCCAATAACACATGAAGCTGCTTTGGAAAGCAGGAGCAGCAGAGTGGCAAGGTTGCTGTCACTGGTGATACTTCGCTGTGTACGGCCACAAATGAAGCCCCTGAAGATGTCAAGGAATAAACAGGAGAACGTAAAGCAGGGGGCCATGTTTTAACACTTGCACAGGTAGAGGAAAACACTCATTGGTCAAGGATTTTACTTTAGGGACACAAAGGATGGCACTATAGCCCCCTCCTCCCATAGGACCTCATTCTCTGCCCCTTTGGTTTTTGAACTAATCATTTGTTTTAAATCAAAATGGATGCAAACCAAATCCACAGAAGTCTGACACATCACTACCATATACTCTGGATTTAAAATCTCATTCATATTAATTTTCCGTTTCTCTTGCTGAACAGAAGAATTAGACCAAGAACAGCCCTTGTGACTTCATTTCATATTTAAGGCAAAGATAAATACAGCACAAAATTTGGATTCAATTAAAATGAGCCTTTACAAGTTAATAAATGCCTTCTGAAAACAAAACAAAATGAAAACCAACGTGTGGTAATTCTGAAGGTGACTTTGAAAAAATAACTTTGAAAATTCATACATAGATTTCTCAGAGGATTTCTTCCTTCCATCCTGATCCAATCCAGAAAAAAAACTTGTACGTGCCCAAACAAGCCACGCACACATATTCAATCAGTAATCATGGTTATAGTCATAGAATCATAGAATCATTTAGGTTGGAAGAGACCCCTGGGATCATCAAGTCCAACCATCAGCCCTACTCTACAAGTTCTCCCCTACACCAGATCCCTCAACACCACATCTAATCTACTCGTAAACACAGTCAGGGAGGGTGACTCCACCAACTCTCTGGGCAGCCCATTCCACTGACTGACCACTCTCTCTGTGAAAATTTTTTTCCTAATGTCCAGCCTAACCCTACCCTGCTGCAGCTTGCAGCCATTCCCTCTTGTTCTGTCGCTAATTGCCCGTGAGAAGAGACCAGCCCCAACCTCTCTACAATGCCCTTTCAAGCAGTTGTAGAGAGTGATGAGGTCTCCCCTCAGCCTCCTCTTCCTCAAACTAAACAACCACAACTCCCTCAATCAATCCTCATAAGCCTTATTCTCCAGGCCTCTCACCAGCTTTGTTGCCCTCCTCTGTACTCGCTCCAGCACCTCCAGATCTCTCTTGTGTTGAGGTGCCCAGAACTGGACACAATACTCAAGGTGTGGCCTCACCAGTGCTGAGTACAGGGGGACAATCACCTCCCTACTTCTGCTGGTCACACTATTCTTTATGCAAGTCAGGATGCCATTGGCCTTCTTGGCCACCTGGGCACACTGCTGGCTCATGTTCAGCCTCCTGTCGACCAGCACCATCGCTTCTGTTTCTCTTTTCACTTATACAGTACAATGTGAAGAACAGAGGTGCCAGACCTCATTCAACTCTTCCTTAAATTATTTTTGTAGCAGCAGAAATTCCCGGATCCTAAGGATTCCCTCTTAACCCTCATCACCATAAGACCAAACCTTATCTGAGTTCTTGCTGCCAACAGCCAGCACAAAAGCAAGATCCTACCTCATTACTTACCTTCTGTCTCTAAAATGCTTATCACATTTGGGAGGCATCGTTTCAACATGAGTAACTAAAAGTCAGAAAAGACACAACTGGAGCAATTGGAGCTGAGCAACCTTTACAGTCAGGAGGTTTATTATTTTTATTATAATAGACATTTAGGAGATTCTTGCACTCATGTGTGTCTAGTCCCTCAGTTGTGTTCCCTCCAGAGTGAGCCAACCAGGCACATCAACTGTGTCAACATGCTGCCCTAGCAAGTAGTGTTACATGCTGTTTGCATTTCCAATTTAGAATTTATTGTCAAAAAAAAGGATGACTCCTGGTTATGGCTCTATCTGCAGCTAAAGACTTGTGCCAGTAGCATCACGGGCACGTGCTGTGCATAGACAATGCCCTGAGGTTGAGCATTCAGCTGCTTCTCATGAGGGATCTAACAGAAATTAAACTTTGGTCTGACTTCAATGTGGAATTATTTCCTTCCCTCTGTGTGTCTAAGCAGCCTCCACCATGGATCTGAATATCACTGGTTACATTACCCTTTCTCCAGCTCGTAACCTGTCCAAACCAAAACCCTCAGAAGACCGTGAGAAGATTCCCACTGGTGGCTACAGACTCCGGGAAAGCTGTCAGTAGTATTCAAACACTTACTGGGCTGTATTTTATGACCAACATTCCCTTCAGTTTTTTATTACTGTGAACACTAGCCTCTAGTCCCTGTTATTTCAAATTTGCTTTGAACTTCTGGAGAACAAAAACCACAACGTGCTAATCTGACTGGCCACCACAATTCACAGCCTCTGGATACAAGCTCTCTCCGAGTCCTGTGCTTGAAAGCTACTAACTTTGGGTTTGTTCTGACTTACAGAGCAAAGGTTGAACGAGCAATTATTCCACTTAGTTACAGCCTGACATCTTTTTATATTCTGTTTCTTTGATCCTGGGACTCTCCAAGTTTTTATTTTAAACAAATAGCTTCTATAGGGGAAATAACTTCCTGCAGCATCAGAGGAAACAAGTAGCTTTTATCCCATAACAGAAGGGAAGATGAAACATGTCTATTCACAGCACCACAACACAGCGCAATTGGATTAGGCTTAGGGTTCCAGACCCCATCTAACGGCCACTTGATTTTTGCATTACATAAAATAGAGAAACACAGAGCAATTTCCTGCCCTCCATCCGTCAGCTTTCTGTGATGTTAGAAGGCAGCACTTTCTTTTGAGTTAGGAAAGCAGAGAAGCAGTGAGATGCTCTGTGCACCAAAGGGTGCCTGTTTACACCAAACCACAAATGAATGCCGTATTTCTGAGATGTACTGAGTTTAAAAAATATGGGGTCAGTAACTCATAGGGAAGAGAAACAGCTGAGTGGTTGTTTCAGGTAAGTCTTCAACAATCAATTAATTGCCTGATCAATGCAGCATGATCTTGGAAGCTTAATTGAAGAGAATTAGTACCTAAGAAGCACACATCTCCAGGGGGGTGCCACTGCCGGTAAAGTTAACAGCCTTTGGAAATGCAGCTGCCTCATTTGATTTAGGAGGAAAAACAGTGTGAAACAAGATATAAGGACATCATGGATAATTGACATCCTGAGTGATACCCTTCAACAGGGAGGCTTCAGACTGAGAATGTATTGACACCCACAGACCCTGGTGGCAAGAGTGTTAACACATACATGTTCACATTTGGAACCCAACAGTAGGAAGCCATGAATTTTTTATCGTGCCATCACAAACTTGAAGCTGACTTTTCCTGAAAGGAACAATATTCTTTTAATGAATAAAGAACAATCTCCCTGTAAGTTGTGGGAATTTTTTTTAGTTATACTCTTGTTACAACTACTTGTTAGTAACCATGTGAAACTGGTTATGTCAAATACTTTCTATATTGGGTGGAAGGGGACAGAGGACTGGAGAGTTTTTAATGTCACCAGGGCCACTGGAACCCCGTTTTTCTCTTGTGTTTTTATGTCATACACTTTAGAAGGAATGAAGTAACTGGTTTTGAACCATGAAAACCATCCACTAATATATCTCAAACAACACTGCTAGCAGAATACTCTGAAATTCAGGACTTTTTATTGTCTTTTCTCAGAAGTGCACAACAACATTTGCTCCATGTGGATTCCATGTAAGGCATGTACAATGTACAATGTACATGTACATGTACAATGTAGCTAAGAGTCCAGTTGGAGCATCTGGACCTGAAATCTGAGTTTGATTCCTAAAGGATGCTACAGACCCCGCGGTGGCTTTGTGCACTCCAGAGAATAGCACTGAGTGTGGAGGGTTTATATGCCTCAGAGAAGTCATCCCTACTGTTCAAAGAGTTGCTTTGTCACTCATTGCTGCTGAGTAGCCAATGCTGAAGAGAAGAATGGGTCTGACCCAAGCCCTCTGTCTTTCTTGGCCCCTACAGTTATTGCTTCCAAAAACTAGACAGATTACGTGTTCAGCTTTGGAGTCCTCATCACAAGAAGGTCATGGAGCTGTTGAAGTGGGTCCAGACAAGGGCCACAAAGGTGATGAGAGGAATGGAGCACCTCTCCTATGAAGACCGGCTGAGAGAGTTGGGAATGTTCAGCCTGAAGAAGAGAAGGCTCCGGGAAGACCTTATTGCGGCCTTTCAGTATCTGAAGTTGGAGATGGACTTTTTACAAGGGCACATATTGATACAGTGAAGGGTAACAGCTTCAAACTGGAAGAGGATAGATTTAGATTAGACATCAGGAAGAAATTTTTCACTATGAGGGTGGTGTGTCACTGGAACAGGTTGCCCAGAGAAGCTGTGGCTGCCCCATCCCTGGAGGTGTTCAAGGCCAGGCTGGATGGGGCTTTCAGCAACCTGGTCTAGTGGGAGGTGTCCCTGCCCATGGCAGGGAGTTGGAACTAGATGATTTTTAAGGTCCTTTCCAACTGTAACCACTCTGTGATTCTATGATTCTTTCAGTAGGTGACTGCAGCTCAAGGGTTAGAGTGTGCACCATAAGGAGAGAGGGTGATATAGGTGGGCAGTAAATGACTGCAGCAGAGTAACTGGAATGTTAACCAAGACTTTTTTTCATCCTCCATGTAGACGTGCACTAGAAGAGTGCAGTGACCTTTAATCCGTTGATACAGCTGCTAATCTTTGGCTACCTAATAAAATATGTGGGGTATGTTACCCTTAGCAATTGCACTTTAAAAGAAAGCAAACTTGAAACTATTTTGCATGTATTTTGGAGTTCATTTAACTCAACTGCCCCAGTGGCTTCCAGAAAGCTTTTTCTGGGTGATATTTAGTTCCCTATCAGGTAACCATGGATTTAGCAATCCACCTGCACAGACAGAAATGGATTTGGCTGGAGGAAGAAGCAATATTCTCTGAATTTAACATACCTTAAATTCAAATAGAACTGTGATTAGTGAGCTAATATGCCACAGGGGATTTAGCAAGATGCTTTAAGCAGAACTTCGAACCTTGTTGTTCTAAATTTGCAGACCTCTGTCCTGCATCAGAGCTTGCCTCTACCTATTAGAGACAAGAGCATACTTAGAAACTCCTCAGCATCCCATGTGCAAATCCTGAACCCACCCAGGACTTGCCATACAACCTGAGCCAGTCAATTTTTCAAATTATTACAGACAAAAAGTATACTTCTATGTAAAAAAGTTCCCATAATCATACAATTAAAATTGTTATACATACACATCTTAATTCTTACCATTTTTCTTGATCATAGAATCATTTAGGTTGGAAGAGACCCTTGGGATCATCAAGTCCAACTATCACCCCTACTCTACAAGTTGATGTTGTGCTCACCCTCATCCTGCTCTTCTGGGTCACAGTGTTGGTAGTTTCCTTCCGGAGGTGGGAATGGGGCTCTTTATGGTGAGCCATCAGTATCTGTATTCCTTGACTGGAGGAACATGATCTTCATATTGATGGTTTCTTCTTCTCCCTTTAGGATTCATTTGATTTGTGGATCCATTTTATATGTTTGTTTACATACTTTTACACCTTGCTCTTTCTTAATCTATCTGCAGCTCCTTGTCACATCTAAATTTATTACATATCATGCCTTTGAGATATGTCAGATACTTGTTCCTTGTTATCCCTAAAACCAGATTTGACCAACTCCAGGTCTGCATTTCCTTTACCCGACCATGGGTGAGATGTTTATAGCCATTGGGTCTCCAGTCTCAGCCTGTCCCCTATTTCATCATCTCCTGCCCATGCTCCCCTATGCTGTGTCCTGTTTCTTCAGTTCTCAGCAATCCTAGCAGGCTTGTGATTCTCTACACTACATCACTACCCTAAAGTCATAAAATCATGGAGGTACAACAAAAAGACAAACAAAAGTAAAATGAATTGGCCGTAGACACCTCGTCAATTAGAAAAATTGCTGTTACAGCTACAGCAAGTAAAACAAAGCTCAGGAGGGTCATGAAAAGTTCAAACAAAGCAAACCTGATACAGCTTGGGTCCTGCAGCCCTGCAAATTCAGCACAAAGCTTCTGGCCTGTTACTAGCAGAGGCAATACCGTATCTGTCAGAACCCTGTGTAGAAAAGCAGTAAACTGAGCATGTGTCAATTTAAGACAATCTTCAACTACACACAGCACTGGTGAGACTCCTGTAGATGGATCACTTAGAAAAATCCACTGTTCTTCTAGTGGGATTCAAGTCCCCTTTGATTGTCAGTATCATCTCTACTGAAGATACAAAGTGAAGGTGAGAAAATAATGAAAGGAATTGCACAGCTCACTTTGATAACCTTGCACATTTTTACCATGAAGAATTTGCTACAGAAGAAGGAATTCTAATGTGCAAGAATTAATGGCTCCAGGATATTAACACCATCTAGTTTTCCTCCTGTGCTGTTTCCAGTCAACAGCTTCAGTCATGCAAACACTTATCAAAGTACTTAGCATCATACATCAAGTGGTCCCTAGTGTAGTTATAGGCTCTTCAAGCTAAGCTGATGAAAATAGTAGGATAAGGGACTTAATTCCCAAAGGCTGGCCAATCCTCAGTTCCTATTGCAAGACAAAGCCAGTGGGGAGCCTGATCCCTCCAGCTGGGTGCAGTGGCACCATGCCCTTCTCCCAGAACTACTAACAGGAGTGTAAGACACAACAGATCCTGTCATCTTGTCATCAAAAAAGACTTCTAGACTCAAGAGACTATGCCTGGACTGCGAGCCCAGGTGACAGAGCGGTGTGCTGGCTCATTCAGGACCACTACGAGACCAGGCAGTCACTAGTGCAAACTCAATATTCCTCTGCTCAGGCTGACTCTTCTGCCAGCATTTATGACATTTCCCGTGGTAAATAAAGGGCTATTACGCAGAGTGTGAGGTATTGACTGTCAGAGTAAATTAAAATTAAACATACCCCAATTAACACTTGTTGCTTTTGCCGGTTTCATTTCCGAACAAAGGTGCCAAAATGATGACAAACCTGTGCATGCTAGTCAAGCAGAAATCAATACAGGGGCAGAAAATGCTGTTTCTGACTGAAATTGCAGTGATAGCTTTCTTTTAGAAAAGCCAAGCAGAGGACACATTGCTCCAAATACCCTACCCTTCAAGCATAGCTTGCAAGCTATTGCACCTCCCTGTGTGTTCTTTTCCCAGGGACTTCTTAACTTCCTTGCTTCATACTTTACAGCAGCCTTCCAGTAACTGAAGGGAGCCTCCAGGAGAGCTGGAGAGATACCCTTTGCCAGGAAGTGGAGTAACAGAACAAGGGGTAATCGTTTTAATTAAAAGAAAGCAAACCAAATGGGCTGCTCCGGGAACAAGCCTGATGAGTTCAAACTACTAACTGGTGTTCAGTACATGGGGCAAGGCTAGAACTAGTACCAAGTGCCAAACCCCAGAGTGCAGTCATCCAGCCCTCAGCTGTGTCACTCTGCTGACCCACTCGCATTGCACCCCTGCGACAAACTGACCCTTGGATTTCCTGAGTTCAATTACACTGACACCATGGTTCAAATCCTGCTTAGGGGATCTAAAAATAGCTCCAGATACTACCACAGCCATAGGGAACCCAGCTGGAAGTAGTCCTTCTGGCTGGAAACAGTCTCAAATAGTCAGATGTGCCAGCCCACCACCTCTTGAACCTCCATAAGTGAGCATTTAACTCCAATAATACTGCTTAGAGATCATACTCCAAGGAACCACTTCTTTGTTTCTGTTCATATTGCCTTTATATTGATTGACTACATTATTTCTGCTTTTTTTCCAGTGCAGCAGTAATCAAAGCCAATCATCTTATAGGAGTCACTGCAGCGGATGGATAGAAATTCAGCTGTAATCGGCAGGAAGATCCAGTAACTCCTGAAGGGAGCCTACAGGAGAGCTGGGGAGGGACTCTTTGTCAGGAAGTGTAGTGACAAGACAAGGGGTAACAGCTTTAAATTGAAAGAGGGGAGATTTACGTTAGATATCAGAAAGAAATTCTTTCCTGTGAGGGTGGTGAGGCACTGGCACAGGTTGCCCAGGGAAGTTCTGGAAGTGTTCAAGGCCAGACTGGATGGGGCTTTGAGCAACCTGGTCTAGTGGGAGGTGTCCCTGCCCACGGCAGGGGAGTTGGAAGTCAATGATCTTTAAAAGGTCTCTTCCAACTCTAACCATTCTATGCTAGTTAGTGCTTATGCAGATCACTTTCATCAAGTCAACAACAACACATTATCATGTCATTGTGATTATTGCACATCTGAACCTTGCACTTCATTACTAGCAATACCAACTTCAGCAGAGGACCCCGACATTAAAACTGAATTAAATTATCCTATTTTCACTTTGCTTTTTAACCAATAACCAAGGTCACTTTAATCTTGCTGGAATGGGATGATTTCTTTTTCTCAGCATCCCACTGCTTTAATTCAAGTCTATTTCTTTGGCTTAATGTTTTCCTGCCTGCCTTTCTGCATAATTAAAGCACTTCAATGTGGTCAACAAAATTAATAATATCCATTTATCTTAGGTAATCTGGCAAGTGTCCAGTAATCACCCACTTATTTCCATCAGCAGTTCCTGTCTCTCCTTCCCGTCTCTTTTCTCACCAAATACGCTGGAAGTTGAACCTGGATTCTACAGCAGGTAGTAAAATAGTAATAAATATATTCTCAGGAAGCTGTGGCTGTAGGGACTCCATTGCCTACAAAGTCATTGTAAATTATGCATTGCTGTTTAGTATCCTTGACATTTTTAGTAAGTGCAATAAAACACCTTTATAGAGTTGGAAAGAACTGTATGTCAGCTCAAGGGAAAAAAAAAAGAACAAATGAAAGACATAATTGTTTTATCTACAATAGATTTCTTTAGTAGATTACTACTGAAATGCAAAGACTTTTTTCCTTGTCTGCTAGGCAGGATTAAAACCTGGAAGGCTCCATATGTCACTCAGCCAGCCATTAGATTAGAAAACACATGGAGTAAGGAAAACCAAAGAAAATTGCAACTGCTAAGCTCAGACCTACAGCAAGGAATTACATTTGCCACCATTTTAAAAGCAAGGAGAGGGATAAGAGGATGAGCAGGTATCCATCAGCAGTTCTCCACAGGTCAATCAGCATCACCTAAATCCTCAGAAACTTTTTTGTGCCAAAATCTAGGACTTAAAATTAGGATTTGAGCAAGATCAAACATTACTTAGAACCAGAAGCAAGAAAATAGCTAACAGACAGACCTTAGATTTCTGTCAGGTCTGAAGCATAAGCAAGCTGTGCTCTGCTCTCCTTGGTGATCACAGTCCCAGGGACCTCTCGACTGTCACGGTCAGGGCTACAGAGAAGCCTAGAAAGTAGATTTTCACTTTTGCATGCATGATGTGAGGTTGCATTTTCACACCTACTCTTAAATACAGGCATCAATCTGACTGCATCATTCCCCCCTGCCTGATAACAAGAGCAAAGTAAGCTGCTAGAAATCCAAATCATTGCTTTTCCCTTGTACTTAGGATCCTTTCAGTTTTGCTGACATCAGAGTAAAGAAATTGTTAGGTTATTACCTGCTAAATTAGTTCTCTGTATCCTTCCTGAGCTAACTGTATGTTTATCATATCTTTGAAGTCAGCCAGAAATTCACTCTTTTGGGCCCCAAAATAAATGTGTAATAACGTTCAAGTTGTGGAACTGAACTTTAGCTTACATTTTTATAGACATGTAAACTGATGCATTGAAGTTGAAGTTATCAACTTCTTACCTGAAACCGCAATTTTCTCAAGCTATAAAACTATTTTTGACATTCAGACTCTCTTCTCCAGGTGCAATTTTCCAAATTAAAAAAAATTAATTCTCATTTAACCAAGTATCAGCTCAATAATTATTTCTTTCAAAATAAGGATAGAATATTCTCTATTCTCTTCTTCCACTGGTCCTAAGACAAAAGATACAATCAGAGCAGATGAGATGCAGTAGTTTTAAAATCTTAAAAGGTAAGATAACAAAAAAATAACAAGATTTTCTAGCTAATTAATGGTAATATTTAATTTATTGATTAAATGGTGTTTTGAATATGAAACATTTTTCATTAATGTTTTTCCTTGAGAGATCTACCTCACTGAAGGTAGTTTTATTAAATTAATCATTAAAATGTTTCTGCACATTTAATTGAATTTTATTCCCATTTAAATGTAATTTGACACAAATTGCACATAAAACATTAATCATCCAGTAGAAAGGAAATGTATCATTCATCATCTCATATAGTGAAAATGTGGGACATAACGATCAGAGTAAGTATATGTTAAGCTATGTTACTAAAGACACATACAAAATCACAGACACATGTATATATGGGTATAGATGTATGTCTCTGCATCCACATATATACGGTGTATGTATACAACTATTGTCTTGGTTAGCAGAAAAATACCAAATTTATTCTAAAGATTCATTTATTTCCAAATCAAGTTCTTTTAATGGTTACTCATCAGTAAGGACTAACCTTTCATTGGTAAAATAATTTTAATTAGAAATTCAAAACAAGATTACAATAGATTATTTAAATCAAGGCTCCCCAGTTACTGATTTAAATTATTATTAGGATTGGCAATTTACATCACTTTGAATTAAACTAATTCAGTCAAGCAAGGACATTTTTTTGTCATTAAAGTGTTCTAAAAGATTTACAGAAAATTGAATTAGAAAGCTATCTACTCGAAAATTAAAAAAAAAAAACAACAACAACAACAAACCTCAAGTTATTTAGAATTAAATATCTTTGTATTGAACATGCTGTGTAAATAAGATTCATTGATTCATAATATGAATATATACTCGTATTTTGTTTTAAGTTAGCATATTCCAGAGGCAGGAAGTGTGGTATTGCTGAAGAACCTCTTAGTCCTCATCGCCCTATGCAAGATGGATTATTTTGTACTTGAAACATTATTTAGTATGAATTTTCTGTTAAAGGATGGATATAAGGCAAAATAGGAGAATTGAGAAACAAGTTATGAGCTGACTTTCCCCAGGCTGCAGTGCAATAGATTTATTCAAAAGGAGAATAATCATTTGTGCCTGTTTCAAAGCTCAGATCTGCAACAAGCAGTTGGGGCTTTAGCATCCATCTGACCTTCATTTTCACCTCTTGTTTTGGGAACTTTTCTGCTTAAAATTAAACCCCATGACCAGTATCTGACTAGACTTGGTACCAGGTTTGTACAGGAAGGACCATCTGCAGGTCTTGGCTCAGATGCAGCAGCAGCTCCCTTGGATGACCAAACTGGTTTTGGATCTTGGCCTCCCCACTGTCGCCACAGCTGCCGTCCCCATCACATCTGGTTTTTCAGCTTCCGAACAATGAAAGTTCTCACTAAAAGTGAAAAAAAAAGGCTTGTGGACAAAAAGGAGAACATATACCATGCTGTTCACCAAAGGTCTTGTACTACTCACCACTGCGAAAGACCTGGATGAAGGACAACAGAGTGTTTAATAAGCATATGATACTACACTGGAAGAAACTGCCAGTCCACTGGAGGACACGACTGTTATTGAAAATTATCTTGAAAATTGGAGAAATGTGCTGAGAGGAAGAAAATAGTCTGCTGTTCAGCAGCATGAGGCACTTGGGCAGGAGTAATCAAGAGCACTCACACAAAAGGGCAGCAGTCACTCGGATTGCGGTTCTGCAGAAACAATCTATACATTGCGGTGATTCAGGGTCTGAAAATAAGCCAGCAATGGCATGAGTAAGGCAAACAGCAGCAGGAGACATCAGCAGGAATATAGTCTCTGAGAACACATCCCACAGTGATAGCTTCTGCTGGTCTGTTCCCTCCAGTTTTTTACCTCACAATTCAGGAAAGATGCGGACTTTGGAAGTAAGTGCAGAGGGTAGCAATAGAAAGAACCCAAGTCCAAGAAAAGAGAAAAAGAGTTGAGGGATATTTAGCCTGAAGACAAAGCAGCATGGTGGCCAGTTCACCCATCCATTTCTAAGCCCACTCTGGACTCAGCATTCTGGGAGTTACAGATACACTGTCCCATCAGTGATACCATTCACTCTGTGACAGCTTGTCTCTCTAAGCAAACTACCAAGAAACTAAGGCTTCATTTACCTCACCAAACACAATACAGAGCAAGCACACCACAGACTCTTTTAAAGCACAGAGGGAAATTCATTCTAGCCTCAGCAGAGGTCCATGCTTGTTCCTGAGAAGCATGACCTACACATGCCCTTCATTGAGTATGAGGGACCCGAGGGTGATTAGCCTGGGCATAAGTTCTTAAGTGGCAGGTATCCACGGAGTAGAGATGAACCCTGCTCTAAGTTGTTCAAGAGAACAGTACAAGAGACTCTCTTTAAAATTACAGCTTTTGCAGAATTAGAGGTTTGGCTGTCAAAGGTACAATTTTATATATAATTTTTACATATAATATATATTACATATAATATATATTTTTAATATATATTATATAAATATTTTTTATTGCCAGTAGCTGAAAAGTATGTATTCAGCTGTGCTGCCACATAAAGCACTTTCCATTTTCAGTACAGTTAATATCAGTGTCAGCTAAATACAACATATAAACAGAAAGAAACCATGAGGTGGGTTGACCTTGGCTGGACACCAGGTGCTCACCAAAGCAGCTTTGTCACTCACCTCCTCAGCTGGACAGGAGAGAGAAAATACAATGAAAGGCTCACAGGTTGAGCTAAGGACAGTGAGACCACTCAGCAATTATTGTCATGGGCTAAACAGACTCAATTTGAGGAAATTAATTTCATTTATTACCAGTCAAATCAGAGTAGAAGAATGAAAATTAAACCCAAATCTTAAAACATCTTCCCCCAGCCTTCCCTTCTGCCCAGGCTCAACTTCACTCCCCATTTCTCCACCTCCTTGTCCTGAGCAGTGAAGGGGGACAGGGAATGGAGGTTGTGGTCAGTTCATCACATGGTGTCTCTGCTGCTACTTCCTCCTCAGAGGGAGGAAGACTCTTCACACTCTTTCCCTTCTCCTGTGTGGGGTCCCTCCCACAGGAGACAGACCTCCAGGTACTTATCCAAAGTGAATCCTTCCCATGGGCTACAGTTTTGCATTAACTGCTCCAGTGTGGGTCCCTCACGGGGTCACAAGTCCTGCCAGCAAACCTGCTCCAGTGTAGGCTCCTCTCTCCATGGGGCCACAGGTCCTGCTAGAAGCCCGCTCCAGCACAGGCTCCATGGGTCACAATTTAATTTGAGTATCCATCTGCAGCAGTGTGGGGTCCTCCACAGGCTGCAGGTAGATCTCTGATCCACCATGGACCTCCATGGGTTTCAGGGGGACATCTTGCGTCACCATAATCTTCTGCATGAGATGGGAATGTCTGTTCCGGCTCCTGGAGCACTTCCTCCCCTCCTTCTTCACTGACCTTGGTGTCTATGGAGTTGTTGTTCTCACATATTTGCACTCCTCTCTTCAGTTGCAGTTTTCTGTTGCAGAGTTTTCTCCCTTCTCAAGTATATTATCCAAGAGGTGCTACCACCGTCACTAATGGTCTTGGGCTTGGCCAGCAGCAGGTCCATCTTGGAGCTAGTTGGCATTGGCTCTACTGGACATGGGGGAAGCTTCTAGCAGCTACCACTGCTACATACCACAGCTCCACACTACCAAGGACTTGCCACACAAACCCAATATGCTCACTGGCATTCAAGAAAACACTAGGATGGAATACATGGTTCATTTTCTATTAAGGAAGTACCAGCCAAATAGTACAAGATGTCCTAAAATGAATGTTAGCTTAAGTATCCTCCGAGTTAATAAGCTCCACTGTTTCAGAGCAGAAAAGCCTGGTCTGCTGGGAGTTAAAAGGCAGTGCTTCTTATCTGGGAGACATATTGCTGACTGGAACAAATGAGATGGTACATGCAAGAAAAGTCAAAAAGGATCTGAAGACATTACAGAAATATTGGGCCCGCTGCTAAAGAAAACAAACCATATCGTCCTTCAAACATATGAAATTTAGCAGAGAATTTAATCTTTTGGACCAAAATGTAACTCCCCGAAATCAGTTCATCTGGAATATATAAATCAGTACTCTTTTCAGTCGACCAGGACCGGCAGAGGCTTACTGAAACCAAAATCCAACATTTACTTACCAAAGAGTTTCAGAACAGCGAGTCACTTTTCATTTCTGAACTATTGAAGTAATTATATCCTGAAGAAAACAACACGATTTAATAATCCCATGTGATGAATAAGAGTACCCTGCAGCATGTGCTTCTCTGTCCTCATTGAGAGTTAGAAAGAATCAGCCTGAAAACAGTGGATCAAATCCAATGACCATAATAAGGGACAAGGGAGGACCCGTTTTGAATGCATAGTGCTATTAAGAACCTCAGATGAGCAGCAGAGGATCAGAACCATGATCTTTCACTGAAAGTGGTGCAGATACTTAGAAAAAGACCTGAAAAAACAGGGAAAATCTGTGGTTGTCCTTTCCTGGCATATCTTCTCCACCTTGGAATTCCTCACACTGTCAGTGAGACAGGGAACTCTTACAGCACTGTTTCCCTTTTGCAATGTGCTGTTTAACAGCCAGAGAAGGATTAATTTTTCCATTCACTCCTCTATCTCTTTTGGTAAATTCTTTACTTGGCATCTAAAATAACTCAGGGCAACGACCTCCACATTTTAGTTATGTACTTTGTAGAAAAGCATGTCTGGTGACGTTTTTAAATCCACAATCTGGAAATTTGATGAGATGCCCCTTTAACCCTTGTGTTGCAGGAGGCAGAGATTCATCATTCTCTAATCTTGTCCTCCTTTGCCTTCATTGTGGTATCTTCACTCCTTGAAGACTCTCGTTTGTTCCTCAGCTATGGAAGAAACTATATCCACTCAATAGTTTTGCCGTGCTTTCTACTCTTCTAGATTGCTTTTTCAACCCACTGCATCAGTGAAGAGAATGACCAGAACTGAAAGCATCACAGGTTTGATTTGAGGCCTTTCTGCTTGTTTCCTTTGACCTCATGTTCCTTATCTTCTATTTGCCTTTGTACTAACACGAACATTTGAACTGACGTGCATTTTTTCAAACTTTCCCTTTCCTCTATTCATCTGCTTCAAGGTGTCTATCTGCACTGAAAATTAAACTCAGCTAATGAAAGTGACCTCAGCTAGGGATTCTCTTGTTCACTCTAACATTGCCATTGGGGTCCAAATGGAAAGGCAGATGTCTGAATAGCAAGTCTAAACCAATTCAGGTGGGACTTCAATCCATGGACCTTTTGGATTTAGTGTGTTGGTACCAGGGTGATCCTAGAGAAAATTACTGGCGCAGAGGATTAGTAGTTTTTGACCTGTGTAACACATTTTCACAATAGTACTCTAAAGATATAAATAAAGAATAAAGATATAAATGAAGACTATAGACCAAAGTCCATAGGGTGCATCGTCCTGTGAGCATTGAGATGCCTCTCTTGCCTGCAATACGGTACTTATGAGACTTTGGTCACATGTATCCACCTGTAAATCTGCCCTTTAGCAGAGTCTGGTTGGCCAGACAGAGAATCAGACACTTTAGCTGATTTTATACATTCTTCCATGAGGGACAGAAAAGTGTTGTATTCTTTTTTATTGGCAGTGTTTATCCTGCTTACTTAGAGGAATGATGACAGCAACGCTTATACCAGACCTAGAGACAATGAGAGAAATATTTCCCCTGCCTTATCAAAACCATACCAGTATCACCACTGCCATCCTCTTAATCAAATGTGGCTTTAATTAGACTTTTAACCTGGGCATCTTCTTTGCATTTGTCCAGAGGCACAGCAGCCACAGAATCCAAGTATGCTGCCCAGAAGGGAACAGAATTATTTGCTACAATATAAAAATTCTCTGTTTCCTCTGCCTTACCCGTGCTGGGTAAAAATATTGCCATCACACACAATTTTTTGGAAACACAGATTAAGAGCATCCCAGTGCAGAACTGTCTGCCTCTGGAGACATTTTCTGAGCATCTCCATTCACTGAATACAGCACAGCCTTAGAAGAACACCTCCCAAAAACAGCCATTCAGCTCACCTAGCTGAGCAACCATCACGGCAGCTCTCCTAATAGGCAGCTTTGCAAGTGCACCCAGTGCTACAAAATTGGTGAGCTGCACACCACAAATTACGCTGAGTTATGTTCTTTCTGCCGATGACTATAAAATTATATAGGACTCTCTACATAAAGGACTTAACTCGCCTTCTGCAAAGAACACAAATGTGTGGCGTGAATCATGAGGACAAAGATGAAACTGACTCTTAACAGCTAATTGCTTCACAGGGGAGAGATCGCCTTTGTGGGGAAAAGGGGCTTGTAAATTCAGTACAAACCCCAGGCCTCTTAAAGCCTTCATATAGAACCGAGGAGAGAATTATTTTCCTCATACCGTATTCTGTTCCCTCTCTTTCTGATTTCTTGCATGTAAGTTGGCTTACATGTACAGTAAGCTGGCTGTTTTCCAAGCTGAGGGTGTATTACAACTGCTTCTGAGTTTCTTCTAGGACACAGTTTCATTCTGTGATGCAACATGAAGTCAAACAGATCCTAAATTATATTTTTCTTCAGTATCTGTTCTTTTCTTGATGTTCTTTTAAGTGTTTTAGGGAAAATCTGGCCACTGCTCTCAAGCTTGAGTGCAATTCATGGTTACCATTAGTGTGTCTGGCCATGTGAAAAGAGGGACATCAGCAGAGCATGACCCCAAGGGACTGTGACTATCATTTGAGACCTCTGTTGCCCCTCATTCTGCAGTCCTGTGTGCAGAAGGTGGCCTTAGTCACAGACCAAGAAAGAGGTCATAGCGCAGTAGAAGAATCAACCATTATGTTACCTCTACATTTTTATCTAGACCCATGCCTCCCTTCACGCCACCTTCAGAGGTGGCAGGCTCCTGTCTTATCAGGACAAACTACAGAGGTCTCCCAAACATACCTTAGAGAAATTACTGTTAAAAGCCAGAGAATTTCCCCAGGACAGCCTGGGCCAGTGGAACGGAACCACTTCCTTCCACGTCCTCCACCAGCATTGCAATACTAAAGGGGGTTAGATTGGATTTTTTCTGTTCACTAAAGGAAACAGCAAGGACTCAGCTGTGCTTTCAGCCCTTCCTTTTGCACACATATATGCAGAAATGCAAGCTCTTGAGCAGCTCATCCAGATGAGACCAAACATCCCACCCACACAATCTGGTACAGAGGGAGAACATATGTAGGAGGTAGAAGAGCCTTGATCCTGCCTTATCTTCCTCACCCACTGCTGATATATGTAAAAGAGCTGATACTTTAGGAAGTAAAAGGATCCAGATACTGAGTCACACTTCTTTTTCCATGTCCCTCTTGGCCTCATGCTGTTAAAAGCCATGACATTAAAAAGTAATGCATTTATCATTATTCTTCTAGCTCTGGATGTCTGGTTGAGTACAGTACAAAGATTTCCATGTTCTCACAAAAATCAGCTGCTTCCTTACAAAAATCAATTTCTTTTAATGACCCAAACTAAGGCCTGCCCTGAAAATTGAATTGGTAAATCTACCAGTCTTCTGAGAAATAAAAATAAATAACCTCAGATGTCAAGGAGTAGAGCAACTCCACAATTCAGTATTCAACTTTGAAATGACGTACCATCTGCTGTTGTCAAACCTTTTTTATACTTAATGTCTCTGTGTCAAAGGATATGGAGTATGAGACCAGAGGAAGGAGAAAAAATTATACACTGGAGAAAGCATTTTAGCAACTAATACCTTTCAATACCTTCTGGAGGAGACTGAAGACAAACTTTCCCTTCATTCTTCCCTTTAACAACAGCAATTGCAGCACTTCCAACTTCCCAAATGGCACAAGGGTGGGTATGTAGGCACAAGTTTGGCTAATAATGGACAATTTCCATGTAATCAAGACACACGAAGGATCTGGTAGTGTTTCAGATTGTAGAATGCATTTCTGAGAGTGGAATTTTATGGGAATCATCTCCTGACAATTAAACTTCACACAACTCCCTTTAACTCAAGTGAAGTGGGACTATTCCCATTTTGTATGTGAAGGAACTGGAGAAAGATTTTAGTATAATCTGCAGAATCGAGAATCAACATTTCTTGCATCTAGTATAACTCATAGAATCATAGAATCCTATAGGTTGGAAGAGACCCTTGGGATCATCAAGTCCAACCATCAGCCCTACTCTACAAGTCCTCCCCTACACCAGATCCCTCAACACCACATCTAATCTACTCTTAAACACAGTCAGGGATGGTGACTCCACCACCTCCCTGGGCAGCTGATTCCACTGACTGACCACTCTTTCTGTGAAAATTTTTTTCCTAAAGTCCAGCCCAACCCTACCCTGCTGCAGCTTGCAGCCATTCCCTCTTGTTCTGTCGCTAATTGCCCGTGAGAAGAGACCAGCACCAACCTCCCTACAATGTCCTTTCAAGCAGTTGTAGAGAGTGATGAGGTCTCCCCTAAGCCTCCTCTTCCTCAAAATAAACAATCCCAACTCCCTCAATCGATCCTCATAAGACTTATTCTCCAGGCCTTTCACCAGTTTCGTTGCCCTCTTCGGTATTCGCTCCAGCACCTCGATATCTTGTGCTGAGGTGCCCAGAACTGGACACAATACTCAAGGTCTTCCTTTCACTGAAGACAGCTCCTCAAAGATTTTTACTACTTGCTGTCACTACCAGCTCATTGCTCAGTTTCCCAGTTGAGTATTTTCTTTGAAGGTTCCTGATGAAGTAAAGCCATGTTGCTCCTTTTTGTTTTCACACAGTCATTCCAGGAAGAGCCTAAGCCTGTTCACAGTATGAACCTGCCACGCATAGAAACTTCTCTTTTGTATTTTGTGAGGGGAGTTTATTTTTTGTTCAATTCATTTTCTTAAGTTGAAGAATGCTTTTGCCTAATCTTGGATTCAGCATGAAAAACTCTTTGATCTGCAACTCTCCTTCCATTCAGTGGGACAATATTTTATCATACTTAAAGACTCTTTTCTCTCTGTCCTGCCATAGCTCTTTGCTGCTACTTTAATTTCTCCTTTGCTATATACTGCTAGTGTCTTGTCTACATTACTGACATCATGAGTACTTCCATTTTGGTATGACTACAAGGTGGCCAAGCTGGACAGGAATGGCACCAGACTTGATAATGGTCTCAAGAAATATTCGAATTAATAAGGCACCGAACTTCATATTTGTCCTGAAAAAGTATAAAAAACCAATTATTTCAGTTCATTTGTATGTGTGCCCACCATTATATTTTAGCAGTAGCTTTAATTAAATGTAGAAACCCATTGAAATCTACATAATCCTTACTACATCTGGATACAGTGTCTAGGTACAAAGGTGACCTCTTCCTAAAATTATTTCTCCATTGGCTGTCTACAGTGCTATCCTTCATAATATTGTTCTATTTCTCTGCCTGTGACTAGCAGAGAAGACCCCAAGAAAAACACTGAATTGACTGGAGAATAATCAGATCTACACTGTGTAAAAGAAATGAACATTTAACCATTGCTAGTTCCTCAAGGAGATTGAATTCTTTGTAGATAAAAAATGTTGCAATACACAGCTACAGAGCTTGTTCCTCATGAAAAGAATTATCTTACAAAAGAAACACTAAAGCAGCATTCACAAAGGTGAAGCTTCATTTTTCAGAAGGTCAGTTTGCTCAGGGCAAAGTCACAAGACACTTTTCCAGCTTTTGTAGGATGATAATTCATTGCATCAGTCATGCATAGAAAGCGTACAGTTAGGGTTTATGTGCTGAGGGGAGATAATCTAGCCAAATCCCCATCAGCAAAGCAAACCAAACCAAAACAGATGATAGCTCCAATATCTCCACAAAGCTTGCAGCCTTGACTGCTTTTCAGAGCTCCATAAAAACAGGCAGAACAAGATCCTGTGACAAAACAGGGAAGAAAAATGGGGTATGTGCATTTTCCACTGCCAGAGAAGACCAAGAAAAAATATCTGCTGATTTAGCATTTCAGTAAGTAACTTCTGTGTGCAGAGGCAGAGGATGAAACATGGGAAATTAATGACAAAGAAGTACCTGTCTTCTTTTGCTATCAGCCAGAGCTGTGGATGTTGAGATAAGACCTGAGATGAAGATGCAGGTCCACAATGAATGAATCACAGAATCACAGAATATCAGGGATTGGGAGGGACCTTGAAAGATCATCTAGTCCAATCCCCCTGCCAGAGCAGGAACACCTACATCAGATCACTCAGGAATGCATCCAGGCGAGTTTTGAATGTCTCCAGAGAAGGAGACTCCACAACCTCCCTGGGCAGCCCCTTCCACTGTTCAGTCACTCTCCCTGTGAAGAAATTTTTCCTCATATTTAACTGGAATCTCCTATGTTCCAGCTTGCATCCATTACCCCTTGTCCCATCATTTGATGTTACTGAGAAGAGCCTGGCTCCATCCTCCTGACACTCACCCTTTACATATTTATAAACGTTAATAAGGTCACCCCTCAGTCTCCTCTTCTCCAGGCTAAAGAGACCCAGCTCCCTCAGCCTTTCCTCGCATGGGAGATGCTCCACTCCCTTCATCATCTTGGTAGCCCTGCCCTGGACTCTCTCAAGCAGTTCCCTGTCCTTCTNAGGGCCTTCTGGCGTGTCTGCCACTCCTTCCAGTTTGGTGTCATCAGCAAACTTGCTGATAATACACTCCATTCCCTCATCCAAGTCATTGATGAATATATTGAACAGTACCGGTCCCAATTCTGATCCCTGAGGGACTCCACTAGATACAGGCCTCCAAGTAGATTCTGTCCCATTGACCACCACTCTCTGGCTTCTATCCTTCAGCCAGTTCACAACCCACCTCACTACCCTATCATCCAGGCCACACTTCCTCAGTTTAGTTACAAGGATGCTGTGGGAGACTGTGTCAAATGCTTTACTGAAGTCAAGGTACACCACATCCACTGCTTTACCATCATCTATCCACCTGGTTACATCTTCATAAAAGGCAATCAGGTTGGTTAAGCGGGACTTCCCCTTGGTGAAGCCATGTTGGCTGCCTCTTATGACCTTCTTATCCTTGATATGCCTAGAGACAACACATAGGATAAGTTTTCCATTACCTTCCCATGAATAGAGGAGAGGCTGACCGGTCTATAGTCACCTGGGTCCTCCTTCTTGCCCTTTTTGAAGACTGGAGTGATGTTTGCTTTCCTCCAGTCCTCAGGCACCTCTCCCGTTCCGCACAACTTGCCAAAGATGATGGAGAGTGACCTAGCAATGACTTCTGCCAGCTCCCTCAGCACCCGTTGGGTGCATCCCATCAGGACCCATGGATTTATGGATGTCTAAACTGCTCAACTGGTTCTTAACCAGTCCTCATCAAGTGAGGCAAACTCCTCCTTTATCCTGTCTTCCTCTAGGGCCTCAGGGCTATGGTTTGTGTTTTCTAGCACTCTCACTGTCTCCAGTCTCTCCACCCATCAAGTAACTGCCAACAAATACATTATTCATGTAGAAAATGATTCTCATACCTTGAATTGAGGACAATAGGCTCACCACAAGATCTTCCCATAGCTGTGGGATCCCCCACTTCTTGAGATCTCCATGAACACAGAGCTCAGATTAAGAGGCTGCACACAAAGTGTTCTTGGCTCAGTGCTGTTGCCAATAACCACCTTTGGAAGGTACTTGAAATTCTGGATGAAAGTCTATCTTTAATATTCTGTACATATTATTCCTGGAATAGGATGCCAGAAGCCTAATGTTATGTGGACTCCACCACTTTCCATGGCAAGCTCCATTAAGCCTATCTGCAAATACGGTGATTAGATAGTTGGAGACAACACTTAAGCCTCAGAGCTTCCAAACCTACCTGTGAAGATGCAGGTGCTGGTGTTGACATCCTTTACAAAGCTCTGCAAACACGCAAGGGATGAAACTCAACAATATTGTTGCCCCTATAGCAAAAAGTTATTTTTAATACCCTTTTCAGAGATGGACATGAACATAATGTGAGGTAAGTCAAACACGTTGGTTTTATGCACAAAAATTCCATGAAAATGTTTTCCAAAGTTGGAAACACACAGACAAGGCAGAAGTTCAAACTTCTCCTGAGGCTGTCACTTGCTGTGACAAGCTTCAGGGGCCAATCAAGGCACAGACAGTGTGCTGGGGGGTTTCTAAAGTGTATTTGTCTTGCCAGTACCCCTGTGTGGGCTGAGAGCTTTCCAAGATGATCTTCCAAGCAGAAGCTGAGATACTTGCTCTCCAAGCCAAGAACGTCAAAACCTGTGATAATGGTCAATTATAGCAGCTTTATTTCCATTATGTCTGATGCCTAATGTAGATAAAATTGATTTGCTTTCTGGATATTTATGCATGCAATGGCACAGTTATTCAATAGCTCCACTCTGCTTGGCTCAGAGAGCAAGCTTCTTGCAACACATGCTCTGACATACTCTGAGCTGCTTTATTTGAAGAAATATTTTTGAGAAGACAAGGATTATTTCTACATGTGCTTTTCAGAATCAGGTACTCCTTGTGCCTGCATAGCACCAGCTCAGAGCCTGCTACATCCTGCACAGAAAACACTCCCCAGAAGATAACACATTTTGTCCAGATATTTCATAGATACCATCTACACCTTGTCAGAAATATCTCATCAGAGGGGTTTTGTCAGAAAAAGATGAAGCATCCAAATCAAAACTTTTCCCAACCACCTACCTGTTTGCATGAACCTTTTGGTCAGGATTGGTTCCTCAGCTGTATGGCTGAGGTTTTAAATGAGAAAAAGGCAAAATAACAGGTGTTCCACCTGATAAGGTTTTTTTAATATGGTCAAGACCTAAAATTTGAACTTAGCTCACTTAAATACCAAACACATGTAACAGATATTGGAATGTAGCACCGAACAGGACCAACGCGTATTTAGTTACTCATACACCGCCAAGCAACTCCTGCCGAAGTTACTGCCGTGCAGGAGTTCAGAAACCCACAAACAATGTTTTCTGGTTTGTTCCTCAAATGGCAGCCTCAAAACACGTGGAGAAGGAATCATTACTACCTTTGTCTGCAGACAGGGAGTTGAGATAACAAGAATTTCTTTGAGGGTGACAGAGCACTGGAATAGGATGCACAGACAGGTTGTAGAGTCTCTTTTTCTGGAGACATTCAAAACCCACCTGAATGCGTTCCTGTCCAGCCTGCTCTGGGCGACCCTGCTTTGACAGGGGGTTGGACTAGATGGTCTCCACAGGTCCCTTCCAAACCCTGCAATTCTGTGATTCTATGAATGCCCGGATCCCACTCTTCACCCTTGAGAACACTGCTGAGTCCTTTTCCCCCAAAGTGATTCCCTGTTCATATCCACAACGCAATGTGGAGCGGAACTTCTCATGGGCTTCAGGTTAAGCTAATGACCCATGCACACTGCTTCACTTGAAACACTTTTTATTCAAGCAACCGAGCAGGTGTTCCTGGAAGAGGAACTCAGAAGGAGCCCAGAGCCTACAGCACACTTGCAAGGCAATAATGGGCGGCTGTAGGTCTGCTCCTCTCCCACCCACCCTTGCTAAGACAACATCAGGCAGAAAGGACATCTTTCCTTTCAGAGACACCACAATCCAGGCCGGAAGGGCCTTGGGTCGTCTGTTACAAGGGCAGAAAATTTTGACTGCCACCCAGACACTGGGTTGAGGCGAGCTGCCAGCACACAAACCAATGCTGCAGCTTCTAAGTGGTTTAGGAGTCAGGGAGCACAACAGCTATTGCATAAAAATAAAAATTAAAAAGAAGAGCAGGATGAAACCACAGATGCTTTATTACGGCCTGGAGGGTTGGCTGTGGTAACTCCACCAAAGCCTGCAAGGAAGTCACCCAGCTCAACCAACACCTTCCACAGCTATGGACTTCACAGACCAGTTTTTCAAGGCTGACTCCCATCCTTTGCTTTCCAAGTGGCTTTAACACACTAGAGAACATTTCTGCTCTGGAGAGGACAAACGCAAGGCCAGCACTAGAATCGCACTTTCCTCAACACAAAAAGCTGTTTTTCCTAGACTGGGCAAAATTTGCCACTGTGGTATTCACCACCCTTCCCACATACAGCTGGTGTTTCAAAGGGACAGGTAGAAAATGAACAGCCAGCAGATCCTTCCAACTGCTCTGGCTATGCTTTCTAAAGTGTCCTCTGCAATTTCGTAGCCATGCTCCAACTGCAGCGTGGGGCAGAACATTCTGTACAGATAAAGTGTCAAAAATTGCTCACAACCAATCTTCATATTCAAAGACATGTTTTCCTTTAATTTAGCAATTCGGAATGGCCTCCAGTCACTCGAAGATGTTGAAAAGCACCACAAATGTAAAGAATTACAGCTTTAACTTTAACCGTAGAAGCACTTAACTCTCCAGCAGTGTGGAAAACAGCTTTTGAGCTGTATTTATTGATGCATAGATTTCACTGTAGTGTGATATTTGAAGACAAATTGCTGTGCCCATAATTAAGTCTGTTGAGGAATTGGCAAGTGAAATATAATGATGAAAGACCAGCTCAAAGGGCAAGTGAGTTAGATCGGTCAGGATGATACAATCCATATGACCTCAGTGCCCTATTCCTGCTCATTGATTTCCCAATTAAATATAACTTTTTATTCAATCACTTAGAATATACTGCAAGTTATTGATGCACTGCTAGTAGGAAAAAGCAATGAAGTAAAGATAAAACAGTGGGTGAGCACTGTCTCATTTTAACATTTTATTAACCTTAATGGGGTCATGATGAAGATGATGTTATTCACTTGAATCTTTTTGTCCTTTCTTCATTTCTAATTTTTTCCCTTAAAGGGAATCTATTCTGACCAGCCTGTGGCAGACAAAGCCCAGTCCTTGGAGGTGCAAGGCCCTTTAGCTCTCCCTTATTTGAACAATACTAAAATCATCATCAGTACTGCACCTTCACCCCATCTCAGCTAGAGAAAGGAAACGCATAGAGACAATCATAGAATCATAGAATGGTCCAGGCCGGAAGGGACATCTAGGGTCATCTAGTCCAACCTCCCCGCAGTCAGCAACCCCAACTAGATCAGGTTTCCCAGGGCATCATCAAGCCTCACCTTGAATATCTCCAGGGAAGATATCTCCAGGCCTCAACCACCGCCCTGGGCAACCTGTTCCAGTGGTCCACCAACCTCAAAGTAAAGAACTTATTCCTAATATCCAATCTAAATCTGCTCCTCTCCAGCTTGAAGCCATTGCCCCTCATCCTGTCACTGCAGGCCTTTGTAAACAGACCATCCCCAACCTTCCTGTAGGCCCCCTTCAGGTACTGGAAAGCTGCTATTAGGTCTCCCCAGAGCCTCAGTTTCTGTACAAGGAGAAATCAAATAGACTAGGATTAAGCTTGGAAAAAAGCCAGAAGAATGAGACAATGATCATGGTCTATGAAAAGAGAAATTACATGGAGAAGGTGAATAGTACTGTTTAGCCATGCTGAACTTAAGGCCTCATCTACAGAAAGGAGCTGGAAGGATGGGAGAAAAAGATTTCCAGAAACAGTACACCTGTATTTGGGATAATTTGGCTGGACCACAATGTTTGTAAGAAAAATACTTTTGACTAGTTCTCATTTAAACTATTATTGGGTTTTTATTGCATGACAACATGCTTCTGGTTTATGCTGCTGTTTTGAATCAGACCCTTGTGTGACATATCCATCATTTTCTAGGAGTAAGGCAGCAGCTTTTATTTATTCACAAAATCACAGAATGATATGAGGTTGGAAGGGACCTCTGGAGATAAGCTAGTCCAACCCCCCTGCCAAAGCAGGTCCACCCAGAGCAGGTTGCACGGGAACTTGTCCAGGAGGGTTTTGAATGTCTCCAGAGATGGAGACTCCACCACCTCTCTGGGCAGCCTCTTCCAGGACTCGACCACCCTCAAAGCGTAGAAGCTTCTCCTCAAGTTTAGATGGAACTTCTTATGTACTAGTTTGTGCCAGTTACCTCTTGTCCTGTGACTGAGCACCACTGAAAAAAGACTGGCCCCCTCCTCTTGACACCTACCCTTTAAGTATTTATAGGCATTGATCAGTTCCCTCCTCAGTCTTTTCTTCTCCAGACTGAAAAAACCAAGTTCCTCAGCCTTTCCTTGTAAGAGGGATGCTCCAGGTCCCTGATCATCTTTGTAGCCCTTTGTTGTCCCCTCTCCAGCAGCTCCTTGTCCTTCTTGAACTGGGGAGCTCAGAACTGGACTTCTGGACAACTTGACTGACTCTTACCTGTTTCTTTCTCCAGTTTTGGTCCTTAGACAGCTTTCTGCACAGAGCTGGCCCCAGGTGATTCCTCAGATCAATAATTTTATCAGACAAAGCAGCTGTGACCAGATCAGGCTGATGCACAGTTGAGGGAGAGCAGTTAAAGCTTTTGACTTTTTGAGCTTAAAAAGAGACACTTCAAAGAAACAATTTTGAAGGGTAAAAGTATAGGTGTATTCTCTGACCTCTAAAAGAACTAAACCAATTGGTAATTCCTGCTAAGAGAGATGTCCTAGGTCCCTAATAATCTTTGTAGCCCTTTGCTGTACCCTCTTCAGCAGTTCCTTGTCCTTCTTGAACTGGGGATCCCAGAACTGGATCTCATCAGGGCAGAGTAGAGGGGTAGGATGACCTCCCTTGACCTGCTGGCCATACTCTTCTTGATGCACCCCAGAATGCCACTGGCTTTCTTGGCCGTAAGGGCACAGTGCTGGCTCATGGTCGTAAGTCGATGCATATTCTTACATCATAATATATCTTTACCTGTTGCAATATAAATTCAGCATTCTGCATTTTAGGGAAAATTAGAATACGCTAAAACTTTTGCATATTTGGGGGTAAGATAATAGTAGACAGAATAGCAGTTACTCACTTTCACACTTTTCTCCAAACACAGTATTTCACCCACGAGCCGAGAAGCCACTCAACTGAATACTACCATCTTGCTTTTACTCTGGTGTACTCCAGATTGAAAGTGAGGAAAGAGCGTCTTTGTAGCCAAAATTAATTCCCATTTGGATGGCAAGATTTTCAGAAGATCATGATTATTGACAGAATATGAATAAATCCCAGTGTAATACAAACTAATCACTTTGTGCGGATTGCTATGTCCTAAGGACCCGTTCTGTCACAAGCTTACACTTGTGCACCAGGAATGACAGTCTTGGGGTCAAGGGGACTGTCGCTATCGCAGGAGATATAGACTGGTGACAAGCCAGGCCTCAGGGAAGTCATTTATTATGTGTCTAGGAAACATGTAAAACCAGCCTTTCTGTGCAGGAAAGGTGGATTGTGAGATCCCCTGAGTTTGAAAAAAACTCTATTGAAAAACTGGAAAAAGTGAACAGGAAAGAACCCTCTTTCCCACTGTTCCCATCCCCCTTCTCATGACAACACACACACATCCCTAGTATATCTCTGGAAACCAATGAAAGATCTGTATGTCTTGAAGAACAGGCACACACGCACACAAAGAAAGTCAGTACAAAACATTTTGCTTTCAAGCTTCAGTGTGAAACAACAGATGAACGGTCTGCAGCGTGGGCAGAAGCCCCTTCGTCTGCTAACGCAAAGGCCATTTCCAGGGTCTTGCATTATGGACAATATCTTCTACCGAAGCTGACTCACTGCCTGACACTGATATTTCAGTAAGGTTCCATTTTCACAATAACTAAGAAACTTGACACGCAACCAAATATCTAATCTAAGTCTCCCCTCTTTCAGTTTAAAACCATTACCCCTTGTTCTATTACAATACTCCCTATTAAAAAGTCCCTACCATATTTCCTATCACCCCTTTATATACTGGAAGGTCTCCCTGCAGCCTTCTCTTCTCCAGGCCAAACAACCCCAACTCTTTCAGCCTGTCCTCATAGAACTGGTGCTCCAGCCCTCTGATCATCTCCGTAGCCCTCCTCTGGACCCAATCCAACATGTCCATGTCCTTTTTATACTGGGGGGTACTGCAGCATGATAGAAAGCTCACCACAGTCAATGGAAATGCTTTTGTGTCTCACTTTTCCATTTGTAAATGAAGATAATAGCTCAGATTTATCTCTTTGATAGTATTACCTGTGTAAAATTGTCAAAGATCATGAGCAGACAAGAACCATGAGGCTACAAATGCATGAATAAAATTAGTTATAGAGACCTGCACATTTGCACTATCCTATGGAACCAAAGAATCAACAGCTGGGCAGAAGGGGAACAGCTTTCCTGAGAAAAAAGGAAAATAAAATTCTGCTCAGGGAACAAATAACAGTAACTTTTCACACAAGAAAATCACAGGATGGCATTCCTCCAATGCCCTTATCAAAATAATGGGGAACTATCTACCCACATTTCCTATTGCAATAAAAAAAAGCACCCAGTATAGCAGATCCACAAGGACACTGGAGTGAATCACTGAAGTTAAAATGAATAGCTTAATTACCCACCATAATTTATTGGACATAGACAACTGATTCCATGGATCTCCAAAATTAATTCATGGTGACCTTGAAACAAAGAAGCTGTGTGAAGGAGTCTCAGACTTGCCTAATTATTTTTTTTTCTATAGATAAATTTCCAAAAGTTTTCAGGATTTGTTAAACACTTTTTATGACAGAACAGGAGATAATCCTTCTCGGCGCCTCCAGATGTCCTGATCTGAAGCCCATCTGTTTAGAAAATCACACGATCCATGACCCTTTTATCCCCCTTTGAGGATCAAAATTAAAATATATAAGTTCACTATATAAAAGGTATGAAAAGACAGTTGGGTTTCAGCCTAATTCACTTAGCTGTAGATGTCTACTTGTTTAGATCTCTATACCTGAGCTAATCATCCAGGGTTAGCTTCGTAAAAGGTAGAAAGAAACGGGCACTTTATCTTTGTGGGGTATCACATCCTAAGGCAAGCATCTGGAATAGTTCAGGTGAAAGCACATATTTCCTTCCATTTGCTGTAAAGGCAGCCCAGTCGACTGAGTCCAGTGACTCAGTAGCTGCCTGCATTTGGCAGTCGTGATGGACCCTGTGCAATTGCCCCAGGATTCACAGATGTCTCTGACAGACCAGGTAATGAACTCAACCCCCTGGACTCATTCACGTTCTGTTATCTCATTACTAACTTCAGAAGAGAAAATGCTCGTGACTCCTGTGACATTTCAAGATCCTGTGCTTTCTTACTGAAGAAAAGTCGCTTCCCTTTTGAGATAGCTGGGGAATACAGGAGGCAGAAAACTCCGCAGAAGAAAAACCATGACAGAGAGAAATCTTTTGGGAAGACATTTCAGAGATACCCATCTGCAAAATGGGTTCTGGAGCAAACTTGGTCCTTCTGCATACTTTTTTTTTCTCTAGTCTGTTGTCTGAGAGGAATTTTAACTAGGGTCTCTGCAATTCAGAGCTCGGCAGCATGAGAAAATTGTCCAGGAGCACAAGGCCAGGGCAGCCACATCACTAAGCTCTTGGAAAGAAGCAGTGTCACTGCTGCATTTTGTTACAGAGTTTTCTGACCCTCTGTAAGTACAGGCCAGTCAAAATACATAGGTGGCTGATTGCTCTTCTGTAATATCTGCCCTTGTGGACTCCTTATTCCAAAATAAAGTTATCCTGTTCCTGAAAAATAATTCTGTTCCAGGAGCAAACCAAGCGTCTGCAATGGAATACTTTGCACTCAGAAACAGGAGTATCCCTGTAGTGGTCTATTCCAGAATGACTCCAGTGGGAGAACTGCTCTGCTCAGGTTCCCCATTCAGCCATTTCCCACCGTGTCTGTGCTGAAAAAAACCCTTCCCCTCATCAAATGAAACCTGGGCCTGGGATTCTCTGGTTGCTGTCTAAATCTTGCTCTTTCTGCAGTGATTCTGCCAGCAAGGAAAACAGATAAAAGCTCTGTGATTACATTGGTCACACTTTTCATATTTTTTGTACCTGTCTTCATTATTTGTGGAGAAAAATGGCTTACATGCAGCCTGCTCAGAGACACAGCATCCTTCTCCTCTGTTAGAGATTTTCCTTTGATGCTGATGGAGCTTTAGAGATTTGCATCACTTAAAGATCTACCTATTTGTATTTTGCATGGGTCAAAACAGTGAGAGAATAAGTCTGATATGAGTCAGGCTTTTTCCCCGTGCTCATGTGAGATCATTTGAAAACTCCCCTGGCTGTGGGCTCAGAGGAGAGATCTGAGCAGTTCCTCTTGCAATGGATAAACACCTTTTCAAGGGAGTCATCTCTCTGAGGGGATCCTTGCTTAAATTCTTTCTGTCCATTCTTAATAGCTCGGTCACGTCACATTGCCTTTGCCTTCCCTGATTTGAGTGTGTCACGTCCATGCAGGGATCAGCGCGACCGCCCAGTCTGGGCTCCTGCGCAATCATCATCTGCTAAAGAGGTTTCTTTAGTCAGCCCGGTCGGTATTCACGGCCGAGCTGCAGCACTGCCTGCAGAGAAGTGGAAAAAACTTGCTTTCAAGACTTCCATACAAATGATCTAACGCAGCCCCTAGCAAGGTACTCCAGCAGCTAAGCGATAAAAACATGCACCTGATTTCTCCAAAATACTGCCCATGCAAAGTTTGGCTGCGTTGGGTACACACCACGATGAAGGCACAAACAAATGAGCTTTACACTGCTACATGCTGTTCTGATTTTTCCCTACAGAACTTCCCTCATTCGAATATCAATTTTTCACTGAATCCCCTGTATCAGCATTCCTAGAATTGGCTTAGCTTTACATTTCTCTCCCAATCCCTTCCTATAAATAGCTGAGGCTCATATATCATTTAAGGAGAATAAAACATTACTCCTTGCATTCATTTATTTGATTTTAGAGCCTTGCTTGTATGTTAATCAAACGCCTAAAGTGCTGAGGTGCATAGGTGCCAAGTAAAAGTCAATATTTTACTGTGAACCTAATTTATCTACATTAGCCTGAAACAAGGTAGATCTGTAAATTTGGACATTATTGAATTTAATGACAAAGATCAATTACAACATCTTCGACACGACAGGGATTTGTCAGATGTGGGGGGAAAAGCATTACTTCTTCCTAAGGGAGCTTGTAAATGCTGGCTGGTTGGGACTGCCCATCTCTCCCCGTGGACAGATGCATGTGAATGCTTAAATAATATTGGTTGTGTTTGAAATACAGACCCACTGTTTACAAGGAGTTTAAAACAGAGCTAACTTATAGCAAGCTCTCTGAGGGACCGCTCAGCAGGATAGGCCGGCATACAAGCCACAAAGGACTAGGTGTCTCCATGGGAAAGATCCAGAATTTGGCTGTAAAACTGAAAGCAATTCTGAACTCAAGCTGCATCTTTTTGGGTCCAGCCCACAAATACCAACTATCACTGGTTTATGAACACTGTGGGAGGGCAGACTGTCAATTACAGAGCCCCTCAGAAGTACACATGCTGCTATTCTGAAGGAACCTTGGCCAAAAACAATGGACAATAATGTGCCACATTTCACTGAAGTCAACATCTAGAGACATGTAACACTTCCTACCCATCCTTCAGCCCTGTGCCCTTTCTCCAACATTGTGTAGGAAGCATTATTCCAACCAAGTTGCTGATATACCATCCATCTAATAAGATGGTGTTTGTCAGCAGCCAAACACCATTACAGCTTGGCCTGACTGGAAGACATGTGTGGTTTCCCAAAGGAAAAAGGATTATTTTTTTTCCCCTATTTTCCAAACTTCCATTCGGGGGTTGCCTGGTACCATCACAGCCTTTGAACTCACCAGGAACTGAAGAAGTTCAACACGTCTCTGGTCTGACTGTGTATCTCAATATGTTTTTCTAAATCACAGAATCATAGAATGGATAGAGTTGGAAGGGACCTTAAAGATCATCAAGTTCCAACCCCTCTGCCGTGGGCAGGGACACCTCCCACTAAACCAGGTTGCTCAAAGCACCATCCAGCCTCATCTTGGAACACCTCCAGGGATGGGGCATCCACAGCTTCCCTGGGCAACCTGTTCCAGTGTCTCACCACCCTCACAGTAAGGAATTTCTTCCTAGGATCTAATCTAATTCTCCCTTCTTTCAGTTTAAACCACTACCCCACATCCTATCGTTACACTCCCTGATAAAGTGTCCCTCCCCAGCTCTCCTGTAAGCTCCCTTTAGGTACTGCAATGCCACTATAAGGTCTCCCCAGAGCTTTTTCTTCTCCAGGCTCAACAACCCCAGCTCTCGGCCTGTTCTCATAGCAGAGGTGTTCTACCCATCTGAACATCTTTGTAGCCTTCTCTGGACCTGCTCCAACACGTCCCCATACTGGGGACACCAGAGCTGGAAAACATGCTCCATGTGGGATCCCACAAGAACAGCATAGAGGGGTAGAATCACCTCCCTTGACCTGCTGGCCATGCTTCATTTGATACAGCCCAGGATGTTGTTGCTTTCTGGGCTGCCATCATGCATTTCTGTGTCATGTTGAGCTTCTCAGCAACCAACACCCTCAGGTCCTTCTCAGAACTGCTCTCCAGTCATACTCCACCCAACCTGTATTTGTGTTTGGGACGGCTGTCACTCAGGTGCAGGACCTTGCACTTGGCCTTGTTGAACTTCATGAGGTTTGCAAGCCTGGATGGCTTGCAATGGATCCTCTCAAGCCTGGATGGCGTCCCTTCCAGCTTGGCGTTATCATCAGACTTGCTGAGAGCTCACTCAATCCCAACACCCATGTTGCCAACAAATATGTTAAACAGCAACACTCCCAATATCAACCCCTGAGGAACACCACTCGGCACTGGTCACCGCTTGGACATTGAGCCTTTGACCAGAACACTCTGAGTGCAACCATCCAGCCAATTTCTTATCCATTGAGTTTTCCATCCACCAAATCCATGCCTCTCTAATTTAGAGACAAGGATATCATGCAGAACTGCGTCAAATCACAGAATGATAGGGGTTGGAAGAAGCGTGTGATATTTCTGCGTGTACAATATTTCTATAACATCTTCAGATCCTTTTTGACTTTTCTTGCATGTACCATCTCATTTGTTCCAGTCAGCAATATGTCTCCCAGGTAAGAAGCACTGCCATTTAACTCCCAGCAGACTAGACTCTCCTGCCCCGAAACACTGGAGCTTATTAACTTGGGAAATGCTTAAGCTAACATTCATTTTATCACACCTCATGCTACGTGGCTGGTACTTCCCTTAATAGAAAATGAACCACATATTCCGTCCTAGTGCTTTCCTGAATCCCAGTGAACATATTGGGTTTGCCTGGCAAGGCATGTGCCCCTGTGGCCAAGGAGGCCAACAGCATCTTGGCCTGTAACAGGAGTAGTGTGGCCAGCAGGACTAGGGAAGTGATTGTCCCCATGTACTTGGCATCAGTGAGGCCCCACCTTGAGGACTATGTTCAGGTTTGGGCCTCTCACTACAAAAAGAAACTGAGGTGCTGGGGTGGCGAGGGGTCTGGAGAGTAAGCCTTACGAGAAGCAGATGAGTGAACTGGGGTTGTTCATCCTGGAGAAAAGGAGGCTGAAAGTAGACTTTCTCACTCTCTACAACTACCTGAAAGAAGGTGGTAGAGAGGTGGGGGTTGGTTTCTTCTCCCAGGTAACAAGATATAGGACAAGAGGAAATGGCCTCAAGTTGTGCCAGGGGAGGTTTACTTTGGATATTAGGAGGGATTTCTTCACTGAAAGGCCTATCAAACATTGGAACAGGCTGCCTAGGGAAGTGGTTGAGTCACCATCCCTGGAGCTATTTAAAATATGGGTAGACATGACGTCGGGGCATGGTTTAGTGGTGGACTTGGCAATGCTAGCTAACAGTTGGACTTCATGATATTAAAGGTCTTTTCCAACCTGAACAACTCTATGATCTATGAAAAAGCTTTAACAGGAGGAGGCATGAACATCTACAGCTGGGCAGAAGAAACAAACCTGTAGAGCCAGCACAGCTGGACCTAGAAAAGTAGGTTTGGACAATACCTTTGGTTGTCACCCATCAAAAAAGCCCAGAGAATGAGTGTCTCGCGCTATAAATCAATCCAAACTTTTCCCCCAGCAGTTTTACATTAGTTTTTAGTCATGTATATGGGAAGGAGATGGAGTAATTTTAGATTAAATAGAATTAAACTGATGCTAATAACTTTGGGGAAGCCAGACTTGGCCTTTTGAAGTGCTTAAGAAAAGCCATGCTTGGAGAGATACTCAGACAGTGTATGTCTCAAATGGGGTTGTGTAACTTAGGGGATTTTACAAAACCAAACAGAGATGCCTTTAAAAAAATATCCTTACAAAGTGATCTACAAAAGAAGAATTTTGCTGTGAAGATGATTTTAAATTCTAAAAAACAGAGAGAAAGTTAAGCACTGGGATACCACACTTCGAAAAGGTTGGTTTTCTTGTGACCCAAACCTTGGGGGGAAAGGGGAATGGGTACATGCATCTCTGTGGGTGTGTGGCAAGAGGGGACTCAAACCTCTTGGGATCAGTTGCAGGAAGGTGCTTGGGGCTTTAGTACTATTCTGTAAAGGTTCTAGCACTACGATTTCTCTGTTGTATGACCAGCTTTGATCATGAATGTATAGTTCACTGGTTGCCAGTTAATTACATATCACTAATACATTAATAAACTGCTTCATCTCGATTATGGTTTAAACTGAATGGAGCAGGTTTTCCCCTAAGACACAGTTAGATCCAGTCTCAACTTCTGACACTAACGGCTGGTTTTAAATAGGCCAAACCCTGGTGTTTTATCACCATCTGCTGGAGACAACGCACCATTCACTTAAAAGTGTAAACTCAGCCTCAGCCCTAAAACTTTTGACTTCATGGACAAAATAAACCACACCTCTCCACAGATTCAAAGATCTTAAAGGCAGCAAGGAGGTGTGAGACGCCCATGGAGCTCAGGTCCCAAGAAGTCATCTGAAGAACAGATAGAACCTGCAGAGTCTCCTGCATTCTCCTACAATCAATCTGTTCTGTCATTGCTAAATCTTTCACTGAACCGCAGTCGGGTGCTGACAGACATCACTGCCGTAACAAAGGCTTCAAGGTTGTTGGTAAGTGAAATAAAATTCACAGCACAGACACCCCTTTCCTCTGTCACTGGAAAATAAAAGATCATACAAAGACAGTAAGCCAGGCAATTTTTTACCACTGTAAAACCAGTAATCATCCCTTTCAGTTGCCCAGAGGGTCTTAAAACTGTATCTCAAACCTCAGAAAAAGTAGCACTACTAAAAAGCACACTATATTCTCCCTCCTTCCTGTCCCTTGCTGCAACCCAATACCCTTATGGCTTCCCTCAGTTTCACCAGTCCTTCTTTCCTCTTTTGTACCTCCTATCACACCTAAACACCACCTCTGAGAGCTGCAGAAATGTCTGGATTCATCCCACTTAAATTCCAATGGGGCTCCTCAACTAGACGTTTGTAGTGCCAAGATGTCTTCTACAGTTACTGGCAGCAAAGATGCCCTTCTAGAGGACAACTTCCATCTTAGATGAGCCACTATCTAGAAAGAATAGAAGGGAGCTGTGTTTTTAATTTAGGTACTTCCTTCAGGTTCTTAAATTGGGTGAGAAGTCCTTGGTAATCCCTTCTTGGCTTGGTGCTCAACCTAGAGGGACCCACAGAGGAACTTCTGCAGCCCCCAGTGAGACCTCTTCAGTATGTATGGAATCTGTGGTTGGTACTGCCCTAGTTCTAAATTTCTCCTGAGCATGTATGAACTGGGATTCTTCAAATAATCCATACATAGATATAGGTGAGCTTATTTTCATGGCAACATTTCTGACTCCAGGCTACCTGCCACCAAAATGCAAGTCCCTCCTTTACAACATGAAGGAATTAGGGCTTCTGAAAGAACAGGTTGTCTAATTTTATTTTTTTTTTTTAATTTGAGCAAAATAATGTGATTTTTGACCCACATCTTGTAAACAACTGCAATATTCTAGGTGGAACTTTCACATGTATATAACAAAAAAATAACCTAAGGCATGTACTTAGTGAAAAGAACTTTAGTCCTAACAACTAAAGTTTGGAAAAGTTGAGAAGCAGCCAAAGAAAGGTTATGATAGTGGCAAGTTATAATGCAAATTAAAACCCTTTAATATAAGACAGTGCTACCAACTGCAGCTGTGTTCACTGCCTCTGGATTCTGATTGCTTTATATAGTTACTTGAAGAGACCCAAAAGCACATAACTAACCTGCAGTTTAGTTGGGTGCTTTGGCTCTTTTTTCCAGTCTCCCAAGTAAATATTCAGCCTCTGCAGATTTGTCTGGTAGTTTTTCTTGATTGCTATCTCTGTAAACAAAATGTTCACTGGCTCCCAAAGGGTGAAGATTAATACCATTGGTCGACAGCACTGAGGAAAGCAGCAGCACAACAAATAATCACAAGAATCCCTTTCTGAAATGACCTTAGGGTCACCAACCCTGAACCACTCAATGTTGCGTTCCTGCGTGCTCCACTTAGCCTTGTTCCTCTCCTATCCCATGAGGCAGCTCCTTCTTCACCGTTACCTTCCTTGCTACCGCATTTTCCACTACCCTGAATGCCCTCAGCACTATTACCTGCTGACACCAGGGTGTTTCTACATAGACTCATCCAAGCTCTCAGGATGCAAAGCTCTGAGATACCTCAGCTACACAAAGGAATCAATTCTTGAAACATCCCAGGCCTGTTAATTCAGGGGAACAGGTCAAGAGTCCAGTCTTCAATATTATCTGATCTTGACCTTTGTCTGGTTGACAAAGAGGGCTTCAGCACCTTCCTGAAACGGCAGGGACGCCCACCTGTGAGCAGACCTGGCTAGTCTATCTGACTGCTGACAGGTGGAACTGGCTGGGAAACAGGCCACGGGCAGCTTGCTCAGCCTAGATCTTGTGGAGACATAGTCAAGCAGTCGCAGCTGCCTGAAACACTGTGAAGATCAAGACAAAAATCTCTCCAGTACCTTCATCACTTGTATAACAGCAGAGGAGAAAAACATCTCTGTTCCTGAAAAAGCAGATGCAAAGCCCCAACTTCCCCTGTGACCAAGAAATGACAAGAACAATCAAAAATATGGAACAACTTCTGCACAATAAATGACTACATGGGCTAGGACTCCTCAGGCTGGAAAAGATGCAAGTGAAGTTGGATGTGACATAGGTGCCTGAACTCATTAGTGTCCTAGAAACTAGACAGACAGCAAAACAATACACCAGCAAAGCAAGAGAAAAAGGCACATAGAGAAGGAAAAAAAGAAGAACAACAAAAAAAAACATATTACCAGTCTTTTACAAGGTATTGCTGCTTTTTCAGCCATGACTAATTTGAATAGACCAAGCTCATAGTCCAAGAACAGAACTCTTTATTCAGGAAAAACATTACTGGTCACGGTTTTTGCTGATCCAGCTTCCACACCTCACTGCACTCACAGTAGGATACCTGTAGATACCTGCCGGTATCTACCAGATACCAGATACTTGCCAGTCCGTGTGCTCAGGTGGGATCCCAGTACAGATTCTGACACACAACCCACCACTGCCTGAGTGAAGTTTTGTATCAGTCTGGATTCAATTTGCCTGGAATTTCTTCCTCTTATCCATGCCTTTCCTCACCCAGGAACAGCTACCTTCTCAGAGGTTCTCTACATGTAACTCTTTAAGGTGTTGTGTCAATATTTGTTAATATTGAATGGGAAATATTTTTGCTTATTGCATACAGGGAAGCTACCTGCTTTGTATGGTCGTCTTTTACCTAAACGGCACTAAGCTATGGATCCTAGCAGGGGCTCAAGTACAGGTCAAAGTGTCACAAGTACATTCTAGGGCTTCATCATCACCAGGCTGAGATTAGCTTTTGGAAGGGGGGGGCACTAGCTCTGCTGCTGTTCCTTGCTATTAAAGCTCAACAAGTTTTAGGTAAGCATTAAAGAATTGGGTTTAGATTTCAAAAAGAAAACCAAACCTCATGCCTCAGCAAGAATGCATGAGAGCCCTGCTGAGCTCAGGCCTGCAAGACGGTGTTGCCCTGTGCCTTTTGGACATGGTGTAATCTCAGAGGTTGTAGCAAATTGGCAATGTGAGATGAGCTCTCACCTAATTAGCAGATTTCTCGTTGTGCCTCAGTGACTGCATTGCAGAGCTTGGCCACCCTCCACTAATCTGCAACATCTTGAGTTTTAAAACATTCTTTCATTCCAGTTCTTCAGGGCCAGCTGGAAAAGCACCTGCCAAGTGGAGAACTCGCTTGCAAAGGTTCACTTCCAAAATGAGGGCTGGGACTTGGGCAGTTCTGCACTAGTGCCTCAACACTTCTCACACCTGAGCTTCTTGCTAAATCCAAGAGGTAAATCAGGCAGAAATACTTATTCCATCATTCCCATAGAAATACGAGTGGGCTAGCACCAGGATTTTTAGTGGATCTTGGTCTCAAAATTCCCACACATAAAGACATTGCAAAGCACAGGTGGGTTACTCCATCTGGTAGCAGGCACTGGGGTCTTTATTTTGTCTTTTTTAAGTTTGTAGCATTTGGAAAGGCAGTGTCACCCTTAGCTAACAACTCTACTACTGCAAAGTGGGCAAGAAAAGCAATCCTGGGACCTTCCCTGGGGATAAGCCTCTACCGTGAGCCACAGGTGCAGCGTCCTGGGCCTGAGGAGGCTGGGGTGGGATGGCTGAGGTGCCTGCCCAACAGAGGAAGCTGGGCTGCAGGAAAGGCCCTGTCCAGGTTCCCATGGATGGCACCCTGTCCTTCCAGCATGTCGACCACACCACAGCCTGGTGTCGTCGGCAGACGTGGTGAGGGTGCACTCTATCCCACTGTCCATGTCTCCAACAAAGCTGTTAAACTGCAACAGTACCAGAGCCAGCCCCTAAGGAACACGACCTGTCACTGATCGCTGCTTGGACACCGAGCCATTGACCGCAACTCTTTGAGTGCAGCCATCAAGCCAGTTCCTTATGCACCAAATGATCCATCCAGACTGACTTTAACATCTAGGTACAAAAGATGCAACATTTCCTCGGCTCACCAGTCCTCACAGAGAACCGCTCACGTTTTAACCCGGGGATATCAGCGCTAGTGAGCCCCGGGGCTGCCTGAGGAGAAGTCTCCTCTCCCGCCCAGGTCATAGAGGCGAACTACATCTCCCGTCAGGTCCCGCTAGGCCCACATCTGCCGCCTGCGCGCTTTGCACCACGGTAGTTGTAGTCCACTTCCGTCTCCCCGCCCCCGGCTGCCGCGCTCCGGAAGTGACTGGGTGGGGGGTCCTGGCGTTTTGATCTCTGTGGGGACGGCGCTCATGGAGGCTCCGGAGCAGAGAAGCATCTGAGAGGGTTCGGCAGCCGCCGCCATGTTCGGCTGCCTGGTGGCGGGCAGGCTGGTGAGCGCTGCCCGGGCCGCGGGCNGGGTCGCCCTGGGGGCTCGCCGTTCCTCAGGCTGAGGGGGGGACCCGGCCGTCCTCGTCAGGCCCGCACGGCGCCTCGGCTGGCTCCTGCCCCTCGTCCCTAGAGGCAGCTGCGCTGTAGAGCCTGTCAGCCGGGAGCGGTCGCCATCCCCTCTGTTCCCGGAGAGGCTTGGGCTGCTCAGAGACAAGCTGCGGGCTTAAAAGAAGCTTTTTAAGTCTAGATTGTGCGTTGGCTGCAAGGATGTGGCATCTCGGGTAAAGAGGAGGGTATCTTGTGCTCTGGCATGTAGCCGTCCTTCTGCTGCCTGTCTCAAGGTCTATTGTATTTCCTATGTGAACAGGTTTCCGTGCTCCTGGGGTTGTGCCAGCCAGGTGGTCAACAGCCACTGCTAATAGACTTGGCAACCTCTTCTGCACCCTATTTTCCTCCTACGCACATGGGGAGCGAAGGTATTCTGATCCTGTAGTCCCGGGTGGGATATATGTTCAGTGCAGGTAGAAAAAGACTGTTGTGCCTTTTCAGTAATATTTTTTTGCAGTTGTTCTTCTGCTGTGTTTGACTATTATCTGGCTATTTGCTATTTAGGTTAGTACGTTCCTCACTTTTTTTTGTTATGTTCCACTTTAGGTGTGTTTCTGTAAAAGGAAATTCACAGTTACGGTCAAAAATGAAAAATATAGTAATACTAATACAGGTTTTGTTTTCTCTAGGTACAAGCAGCTCCTCAACAAGTGGCTGAAGACAAATTTGTATTTGATTTACCGGACTATGAAAACATCAACCATGTAGTGGTCTTCATGCTGGGAACAATACCATTTCCAGAAGGAATGGGAGGCTCTGTCTATTTTTGTTATCCAGACCAGAGCGGGATGGCAGTGTGGCAGCTGCTGGGGTTTGTCACTAATGAGAAGCCAAGTGCCATCTTCAAAATTTCTGGTCTGAAATCTGGTAAGACTGGGAAAACATAGTATCAGTGAAAAAGATATAGTCCTGTATGCGTGAGGGGGTAAATGTTTTAAGGTGGTTTTGAACAAAAAGCGGTTTTGGGTAGACCCAAGTAGACGTGGTACTAGATGCAGCCTGTCAGCTTTATGAAGTCTGTCTGCATGTTAGTATTCAATGTTTCCAGTGAAATTTTTCATTCGTCTTTTCTTGTACGTGGCGCTGGTCTGGAAATCGCTTTGAGCAGGTTTGGCATGTGTTCCAGTGCTTCTGCATTGAGAACCTGACCAAGGCGCTTGTCTAGGCATGTCTGCAACGCTTCCTTTCAGCTTCCACGAGCGAGGGGTTGTATTCCTGGTAGTACAGAGACGGGGTTTGGAATGAGTAAAGTCTGAGGCAGTGATTTCAGGTAGGCGCTTCCCATCTGGGTGTGGCTGCTCTATATAATTGTCCAGTAGAGGGTATCTGCATTGGAAAGCAGCTTCCCATATGTTTTAGTATTTTTGGGGTAGACCCGAGTCGTCAAAAGTCTGACTCGTGGGAGTCAGAGAATGCTGTTGCTACTTGAAATAGGTGTGGGCATGTTTTCCTAAATATACAGGGGTTTTGCTGTGCATATTATAAAAATGATGAAAGACTCCAGTGGCACACTTTATTAAAGGGACAGGGATTGTCAGACAAGCAGCTTCAAGTGTTTTGGTGATAGAGTAATACACATCTTTTATAGAATTCAGAGTACTCTACAGCCTTGACTTGAATCTCTGTTTAGGTAGGGGTTGGGGTTGCTGTGGTAGCATGTGTTCATTCATAACATGGCATACTTTCTTCTCAACCAGACCTGCATGGCAGTGTGACATGAGATAAGGGCCATCAAGCTGCAGAGCAAAATGAGTTCTGATCATGTGTGGGCGATCAAAAACTTGGGCTCCCCTCAGAAGAGATGACAGTCACAGGAAGGGGCTTGGGGGGCGTGTGTCTGTACATTCTGAAGTTGTGTTGATAGCCTAACAGTAAAGTGTATCACTGGTGGTTTTGCTGGCTCTAACTGTATGTTTCTCATACTTGAAAGCCTAACTGTATTATATATGATTTGTAAGTTTTGTAAGAAAACACATTTTCAGATGCTTCTTGCACAATTAGCCATGATTTCCAAGTAAGGGCTGCTCTCGAGGAAGAGCCCTGTGCCATGGTTGAATGTGGTTGCAGTCTGTGAGGCAGTGCTGGGCTTGATCTGAACAAGAGACCTCTGCTGTTCCCATTGTTGGCTAGAGCTCTCTGACTGTAGTCAGTATAAGCCACACAGCCATAGTTACCGTGACCATGAACAACTGTGTGATGGAGAAGACTATGAGGCTGTAGGAAGGGGAGACCAGAAAGGGATTGGAGAGAGCTGGAATCATTGAGAGAAGTCGCTGACTGTTGAAATCTGTGTTTTGGATTTGATTACCCCAAGCTAAGTTTTTGAATGGGCCCTATGTTTCTGTGAAATGGAGGAGGAAAAAGAGGACAGGTGTCAATGGCATGTCCTTCAACAGATATTGGGGTACTGAGATGTCTTCTGATTCAGAGTAGCAGCTAGCAGTGCTGTTCACAAAGAAATAATGAATAAAGAACTTGAGCTAGAGTTTTATTCCCCATGTAAGTAGTAGGGGATTATGCTCATAGCTTGACTATTGAGGCTCCATTCAAGTAAAATAGCAGTTTAAAGCTGAGTGGCTCTGTTGTCAAGGTGTTTTCAGCCTTGTCGGTTATTGTGGGGACGTTGTGTGTGGCAAGCAGACCTGTAGGTGAGGCTCATGAGGCACATGGAGGTTGCACAGATCTTTCTAATTAGCTAAGTGCAGGCTAATATGAAAATGCTGAGGGTTAATTTGGAGATTTTATAGCAAATGAAGTTGACTTCATCTTTGCAAAACCTAGTGTAATAAAGAGGCTGCCCTGTTAGTTTTATGAGCTGGAGCTGTGTGGAGAGCTTTTAGAAATGTCCAGATTATGTTGGCTTTTTGTTGTTATGTCAAGAATAAGACCTGGAGAATAAGGCTTATGAGGATCGATTGAGGGAATTGGGGTTGTTTAGTTTGAGGAAGAGGAGGCTGAGGGGAGACCTCATCGCTCTCTACAACTGCTTGAAAGGGCACTGTAGGGAGGTTGGTACTGAACTCTTCTTACTGGCATTGAGCGACAGGACAAGAGGGAATGGCTGCAAGCTGCAGCAGGGTAGGGTTAGGCTGGACATTAGGAAAAAATTTTTCACGGAGAGAGTGGTCAGTCAGTGGAATCAGCTGCCCAGGGAGGTGGTGGAGTCACCCCCCCTGACTGTGTTTAAGAGCAGATTAGATGTGGTGTTGAGGGATCTGGTGTAGGGGAGAACTTGTAGAGTAGGGCTGATGGTTCCAAGGGTCTCTTCCAACCTAAATGATTCTATGATTAAAAATTATGAGAAAACAGGTAATTTTTGTGACATGGATGGTGTTTTGTGATGTCAACTTGTTTGCTGGGGATACACAGTTGTATTAATAGCTGTGGAAAACATTGTGGTGTGCTGTGTTTGCTGGAACAAATATGTATCCCTGTTTTTCAGCTCCCTGTGAAACAGTAGTTGTAGCTGAGTTTCTCTCTTGCGTGATGCAGAGGGCCAGTGTGGTCCTGATGGGGACACGAGTGGCCAGCTGAAGTGGTACAGTATCATAGTGTTTTATTACGCAAACATTAGGAAAGGTTGAATGTATCATTTGTAACCCTTAAGTTTAATTTTAGTGTCCAAAATGCCCTGGAACTGTACAAGTTGAGTTGCCTGTTGCTGTGTGACTCAAGTGACTTGTAGCTGGGGTGCAGGAAACCACATCTATCATACTAATGGTGTTCAGTCTTGTGTGCTTGACAAGTAGAACATACATGTTTAGAAAGTGTATGCCTTTCTCAGAGGCACCCTGTCAAATGTGCTTGAGATTCCTGCCTTGCTGTCAGAACGATCAAAGCGCAGTGGTAAAGTACACCTGTGTGAATCCCTGATACACGGGCAAGAACAGTGGGCTCAGTAACGCTCTCTAGCAGGGACTGAGCTCTGCAGTGCCTGCGTCCCCCCTCGTGTGCCTCTGCCTGGGGGCTGCTTCGGAGATCCCCGGGTTTGCAAGGTATCAAGATTAAATTCACTCATCCATGGGTTTGGGGTGGTTCCTGCATCCTGCCTGTGTCAGCTCACACGTGTATTCTCTCTGTTTGTGAGGTTTGGAATGTTAATTGCTGGAGCCCAGCGCTGAAAACGTGCAGCCTGTTTCAGTTGGTGTGAGGGTTGCAGCAGGGGATGCTTTTCTCTCGCCTTTTTAGGCAGATCTCTTTCCAGGAGAGTGGTTCCATGGGAGTGCATGCAAAGTGACAGAATGGATGTGTTTTACTACTTAGATCATGAGTGTCTTTCTAATTAGTGATATATTCTGCTGGAGCCTGCTGCTTGAGGATGTTATGCTTTTGTTGTAAAGATGAACTTCGAGGGTGAAGACGTTACAAGATGTAAAACTCTACCAGCTCTATTGCTATTGAGATTTTTAATAATTAACTGGGGAGATACTTGGTTTCTAATAGCTTTTCTCCTTCTTAATACTGTCATAAATTTTACCTTTATCAAGCAAGCATCTACCTACAATAAAAGTTGAGATCACACAGTGATGGCATTGCACAAAACTGCTTCTAAATAGCACTTCAGGAGGTGAACACTCTTCTTGTTGGCCTTGTGTTAAAGTACCACAAGTAAAGTAGCGAGTGCTTTACTCTTAAATGCAGCACTATATTGCGGTTGTAGGATCTGGACTGAGGAGTCTCACTTGGCTTCTGTTGGAAAGGGTACTGGGTTGTCTTCTGTGCTTTCCATATTGTTTGGATGTTGGCTTCTTTGTGGTAATGCCTGGTGTCTCTGCAGAAGAGTGTTCAAGTGGCTGAGATGTCCAATCTTTGAGCCTCAGTTCTACTTCTCAGACTTGTGCTGGTTTTGCTGGCTGAGTTTTTGACCGTGGAGCTAAGTCAGGTGGTGCTTAGATGTCAGTTGGTCTTACTTGTAGCTCAAGAAAGCATTGACTGGTCTGTAGGACCTTTCTCCATTAGCAGGAGAAAGCAAAGCTAGTAAGAGGCCAGAGTGTTCTACTGAACATCATCACGTCTTTGTTAAGATGGTGCTTGTCTATTGTGCTTGCCCAAACTTAGGTGGAGTCTTAGTATTCGCTTACTAATAGCATTGTGGTCCCCCAGAAGTCTTTCCCTCTATTTTTCTTTCCAGATGCTGACAAAGAGGAGTGTGGGATTTAAGTGGCTTTAGATGCCTGTCACTGTTTGCAGAGCCCTAACGGAAGCTGGGACTGAACGTACTGGTTAATGGGCACCTCAACACAAGAGAGATCAGGAGCTGCTGGAGCGAGTGCAGGGGAGGGCAACAAAGCTGGTGAAGGGCCTGGGACATAAATGTTATGAGGAACGATTGATGGAGCTGGGACTGTTCAGTTTGAGGAAGAGGAGGCTGAGAGGAGACCTCATCGCTCCCTACAACTACTTGAAAGGACATGGTAGAGAGGTTGGTGCTGGTCTCCTCTCATGGGCAATTAGTGATAGAACAAGAGGGAATGGCTGCAAGCTGCAGCAGGGTAGGGTTAGGCTGGACATTGGGAAAAAATTCTTCCCAGAAAGAGTGGTGAGTCCCTGGAATGGGCTGCCCAGGGAGGTGGTGGAGTCACCACCCCTGAATGTGTTTAAGGGTAGATTAGATGTGGTGTTGGGGGATCAGGTGTAGGGGAGAACTTGTAGAGTGGGGTGGATGGTTGGACTCTGATCCCAAGGGTCTCTTCCAACCTGAATGATTCTATGATTCTATTCTAATGCTCAGTTGAGAAAGGTCAGAAGCGATGGCAGAGTGCTGGGGCGGTGCCTGTAGGACTGGTATGCAACTTGGGGGTGGTTTTCTGCCCTATTCATTGTTTACTCTGTGCCTCTTGCAGAGTGAGAGAGGCCTTTTTGTTCCGTGGCAATTGCTTTGACCTTTGCTGCTGTTGGTGGCTTTGAGCAGTTCAGACAAGACCTGGGGCTCCCCAGCACTGCGTGGGGGTAGTGTTGGGTCAGAGGGGTCTCGATGTAAGGTTCTCTGGTTCTCAGTGCACAAACAGGCTCACAAGTACCTGGTTTGAAGGAGTGAATCAATCAAGGGTGCAGCAGTGCTGCCTGTTTCCCATTGTTCTGCGGTTCTTACACTGTGAATTAAAGGCTTGGTCCTGTAGAGAAAGGTCCTGCTGTCTCTCACCCACAGACTGTATTTCTCTTGATTCCATTTATGTCATAGGGTTTTGTTTGTTTGTTTGTTTTTTAAATTTCTGGAAGCTCATCTGTGTTTTTTAAATGTACCTCTCACTGTTTCAGCTGTTGTGCCTGTGTGTTCTTGTGTCTGAGATTGGACTGGGATTTGTCTGTCTTTGAGAGACGGGGAGATCTCTCTCGTGGGATCTCTGTCTTGTGCAGAAGAAGACTGTGTTGCTTTAATGCCCATGTTTTACACGCGTGCCAAATCATATGTGTGCTGTTTGATGCTTTCAGGGAAAGGAAGTCAACATCCCTTTGGTGCTATGAACCTCCCCCAGACACCAACGGTGGCCCAGATTGGAATCTCAGTGGAACTGCTGGAGAACCTGGCCCAGCAGACCCCTGTTGCGAACGCTGCTGTGTCATCAGTAGATTCCTTCACAGAGGTAGTGTGGACATGCTGTTTTCAGAAATTCTCTGTACTACTAAAGTCTTCAGAATTGAGCTTCTGAAGAACTACCTACAAAAAAAACCAAACAAAACAAACCTGCTGTGGTGGACTGGTAGGACTGCAACCAGCCTCATCATTGTCAAATGGTTGGACTGGATGCTTTAATATTTTGAAGTTGTTTTTTTCTTACCCTGGAAACTTGCTTCTCCATCCAAGGATTGGATTTTGTGTGCTCAGAGGAATCAGGCTGTAATAGACGGTTCAGTGATGGTTTTTATCAGTTAGGTTGATGGTTGGACTTGATGATCTTAAAGGTCCCTTCCAACCTAGATAGCTCTATGATTCTACGATTTTTAATAGACTTCACTAATAAATGGACTGTTAATAGACTGTAAAATCCTTATGATACTTTGATATAGAAACATCTATGACTAAATGCATGTAAGAGACAGTGGATCTTTGGTGATCTGTAGGTGCTGGAATTCCAGTGTATGGACTTGCAGGGATGGTCAAAAACTTCTCACAAGTAGGTTGGTTTTTTTCTAGTTCTTTCCCTGTGGCCCAGGCTTTGGGCTATAACACTTGCCAGTTTTTACCCAGCCTGTCTGTTAACTTGAACCTCTGGAAATTCTCAGCCAGCACTGGCCGTTACTGGGCCATCTAACAGCAGTTCAAGGCAAGATAGATGTATGTGGCAGATCTTCATTTCCCTAACACTGACCACTGGTGTTGTCTTTAACATTTCAGCAGTTGGTGAGGCTTTTCTTGAGGCTCTTTATTTTTTCTTTGTTTACCTTACAGACTCCTGCTGAGGTAGAGTGGTAGTTGAGCCATAATCCTGAGAGCTGATGTTCTTTGGCAGTTTATACACATAATAGCTCCAAATGGGTGCCCTCTCTTGTAAAACATTGTCTTGTCTAGGAGTTGACCAACAGCTATTTTTGCATAGTATTGAGCTCTTCTGGAGTTTAAGGGGCAAATTACATCTAAGTAACACTTGTGATTACACCAACGAAGTGTACTTTTATGAAGTACTGCATCCAGCTTTGGTGTCCTCAGCACAGGAAAGACATTGACCTGATGGAGCAGGTCCAGCAGCAGGCCATGAAAATGATCAGAGGACTGGAGGACGTCTCCTGTGAGGACAGCTGAGGGCTGGGCTTGTTCAGCCTGCAGAAGAGAAGGCTCTGGGGAGACCTTATAGCAGCCTTCCAGTATCTGAGGGGAGCTACAGGAGAGCTGGAGAGGAACTCTTTGTTAAGAAGTGTAATGACAGGACAAGGGGTAGTGGTTTTAAACCGAAAGAGGGGAGATTTAGGTTAGATACTAGGAAGAGGCTCTTTCCTGTGAGGGTGGTGAGACACTGGAACTGGTTGCCCAGGGAAGCTGTGGATGCCCCATTCCTGGAGGTGTCCAAGGCCAGGCTGGATGGGGCTTTGAGCAACCTGCTCTAGTGAGAGGTGTTCCTGCTTCTGGCTGGGTGAACTGGATGATCTTTAAGGTCCCTTCTAACTATAATTCTATGATAACCACAGCAAAGTGACAAGTGCCTCTTGGGATCATTTGCAAGGTGACTTGGTAGAGTTTTCTGGCAATAATACTTAAAGGGAAAAAAAAAGACCCTAATAGTTCCTTACCTTTTTTCTTACAAGTGTTATTTCCAGTAAAGTGGATTTTTCTATTAAAAAAGTCACGTCTTAACTGAAATTGTATATTACTTTCAAGCAAGGCAGATGAGCCCAAAGGTTGAAGTAATAGTTATTCCTATAGACAAAATGTGTGAAGACATACTTGAAAGACACCCTTGAGGGAGTTGGCAGCAGAGAAAGGTGGTGAGAATGGGAGCATCTTTGTGAATGACTGATGGCTTGTATTTAATACTTACCATCTGTTTGGAACCGCTACATTATAGTGAGGAAAGTGTGCTTTTTTAGAGCCAAAATCATCTGTTGCTACTCTAAGGTCATGGGTTGTTTTCCCACTATATTTTTAGGAAGTTTTATAAAGCTTTATAGTTGTATATATGTTTTCTGCAGAGAGTGAGTTATCTTATTAAATAGTTCTCTGGACTAAAGTGGGACAAAAGCAGAGTTCAGCACCGGAGTGGGATGACCCTGAGGGTTGGGTTCTGGGACATCAGTTCTTCCACTCCTTTTGTCAGCACAAGTGGAGGGAAGCAAGAGAGTGTGCACACATTGACCCAAGCTCTGTCTTCCTCCATCGTTTCGCTGTCTATGAAAGTAGTTTGTTCACTCACCAAAACAATGCATACTTTTTCTTAAAATAAAAAGAATAGGGGGAAAAAAGGTGCCATAGGCTTATCTCTTGCTGGACTGGCTGGGAACATCCTGCAGCCTCATCCTCTGCACACAGGGCTTGCTGCTTCTTGCTGTCTCTTTTACTTCTGTATTCCTACAGTGTAGGAGTTTCTGATGCATCTTTTTCATCCCAGCAAGATATCATGGCAGAGGATGCCAGGATGGCAGCCCTCTGTGGTGAAAGCTAAAGGAGATTTCCCCATCACTGGAGTCTGACACATTGCAACAAGGCAGGCTGCAGGCTTTTCAGCTGGTTCAGCAACTGGTGTTTTGCTCTGAGATGGGATGGCAGCTTTCACCCAGTCTACACTTCTTCCAATGGTTTAATATGGAGGAGAGAGACAGCTCTTGTCTCTGCATCGCTGTCACGAGAAGAAAATGTTCTTCCCAATGCTATTTCTTCCATTGGGAGAAAACTGGGCAGGGAGAGGGCGAGTGAAGAGTTAGGACTTCTTGATCCATTTAAACCAGACATCCTCAGATCTTGGTTCTACATGGTTTAGATGGCAAAGCTAATTTTACTTCACATAGGAGTTGTGTGTCTGCTAAACTTTTGCACAAAAGATCATATTGGAAGAAAAGAACTTACTTAAAATCTCTCTTTTTATTTTTTATTTCAGTTCACTCAGAAGATGTTGGATAACTTCTATAACTTTGCTTCCTCATTTGCTGTTACTCAGGCACAGATGACCCCAAATCCTTCTGAAGCTTTCATCCCTGCAAATGTCGTTCTGAAATGGTAACAGCAATGATCTCTAGTAACAAGTTGTCTTTGTTTCGAGGCATTAAACCAGCTGATTTCTGGGTACTCAATTACTCCTGCTAGTCACTGAGATGACACAAAAATGTTTAAAAGTGTTTATTGTTGTTTATCTCAAGTATAGAGATGTTCTATATCCACTGGTTTTGTGTTTAGGTAACCTGGTTCTGTCACCAAGAGCCTTGAGCACAAATGCAAAAGTCTCTCTGAGTTGTTTTCCAGAGAGTGGCTTAGGAAATAACTATTGATCATGGAATGGTGTGGGGTTGGAAGGGACCTCCAGAGGTCATCTAGGCCAACCCCCCTGCCAGAGCAGGTTGCACAGGAACTTGTCCTGATGGGTTTTGAGTGTCTCCAGAGATGGAGACTCCACCACCTCTCTGGGCAGCCCGTTCCAGGGCTTTGCAACACTCAAAGTGTAGAAGCTTCTCCTTGTGTTTAGGTGGAACTTCTTCTGTACAAGTTTGTGCCTGTTTCCTCTTGTCCTTGGTGGGGAAAGCCCATGTAGTCTGGAGATGAATAGTGAATGGCAGGCAGCCTTTTGGGATGTCTGAAAAATTCTTTCCTACCCTTTTTAGCCTCTACAGCAGTAACCTAGACCCTTTTTCAAACAGTGGTTTGGGCTTCCTGAAGTTTGAGTTTTATCATTAGTATAGTTTTAATGAATACACAAGCAGTTAATCCAAGTAATATATTTTCTTCAGGAGTGTAAGTTAATGCAGGTGCCTTCTGTTTAGATGACTCCATGAACGTACCTGGGTAATGTCTTTGAGAGAAACCCGAGGGAGCAGGCTAAAGCAGCAGGGTAATGGCTGGCCATTGCCTGGCTGCAGCTTTATTTGCTTGTGGTGGTTGTTGAGAACAGTACTGTGAAGTGAAGCATGGCTCTCATAAATGCATTTGTGTATAGAAATCTGTTCATGTGATTTACAGTCACAGGAAAAAAAACGGCTTTTTGGCTCTGTTCTTACGTTTGTGACTCATAATTTGATTAAAGCTTGTAATTTGTAGAGTGTCTTAGCTCTCTGCAATGGGCTGACTGCAACAGAAATTTGGCTTAGGAATTGATTCATAAATAAGTCTTTCTCTAAACTGAGTGGGTGTAAAACCCTTCAGAGTCTCTTTCCACAGAGGAGATGTACGAGTGTCGTGGGTTTGACCAATCAGACAGATGATGACCCCTCCTCCCCCCCC